>JAOXYD010216712.1:0-19521 GCA_028565735.1 Pinacopodium congolense
AAATAATGAAAATAACATTTTTAAATGATCGTATAAATTCTAATAAATTAAAAAATTGCAGATAATGATTTAATCTAAAGCATTTTCATGTTTTAAAGTTAAATTCTTGTTTGAAAAAAGACCAATACATCGTTTTTCATATTACACTATATCATATCAATTTTATTAAAAATCTTAAACTCATATATGATTACGAAACTATATTACTTAAAAATCACTTTTTTTTATTTGGTCAGGTAACTTAGTATATACCAAAAACAAAACATGAACAACTACTAAGACTGAAACATATATTTCATATTAAAGAATGTAGTTTATATTATCTGAAACATATATATTAACATTTCTGGTATTTATTATGCCAAGGTTAACAATGCTAAATTTACAACCAATAGATAAAGCTTAAATTTCAATTGCTTGCAACGAGTTAGGCTTTGATTTTCATGATTTTTTTGATAAATTAAAATTTCACGACTTTATTGACTCTGATATTTAGAGTTTTATGAAGTCTATTCAAATCTGACCTCCAGTACTAAAGCATAATATGAGGGATTGTTAGGTTCATCTTTTAATTTTAATTTTTAATTTTTAATTTTTTAATTTTTAATTTTTGAATTGTATTAGTGTGTTATTTTTTTAGTTTCTATACTTTTTTTTTAGTTTCTGTATTTAAAAACCAAAAGCCAAAAACTAAAATTAGAAACTCCACCAAACATGCTCTAATTTAAGGTTAATTGTTTTTATGCCTTTTCACTTTAGATTTTTCTAAATAAAAGATTTTAAAAAATATGTATATCTTACTTCAACGCTTATAAAATAATATAAATTAGTCCTTAAACCTTAATAATTTGACTATTAAAATATAAAGTTAAAGTTTTGTCACTTTAATAAAGGCACTTCCTCAAATTATATATAAATTCTTGAGGTAAAATTTTGGAGTGTATAACACCAAATTATTTAGGTGGATAAGGTAGAGCAAAAACAAGAGACAAAGAGGAAGAAATAATACTTTGTATACAATGTGTTGGAGAGTAGAAGAAATTTGACAGAAGAACAGCAGACGAGAGAAGATAAGGAAGACAACGGGTGCTGAGCTTAAGTTACTTATTAAAATAACATTGTTTTTATAAGACGTTGTTTTGATTAGAAATTGTTTGCGGCTTTGGTTTTTTATTTTTGTTTTTTGAAATATGATAATCAATTATAAAATTTAAATACCAATGACAAAATGCGGAAACCAATGATTATATAAAAATGTCATTCTTATAATGATTGTAACAACTTCATTTTTCAAAATGTAAATAAGACAATCAACTAGCCATTTGCATCATATATTTAAATTTTGTATTAGTTGACGTATAAGAAAATTTATAAAGATTTATTGAATAATAATTTGTTCAAATTTCAAGATTTTATTTAATAATTGTAAAATCTTAAATACATAAATAATAATTATACAAACTACATGAACACTTAATAAATTTAACCCTAAAAATAATTTAATGGGGGAGTCAGATTACAATTCAAACCTAAATTTTGAATCTTTTATAAAAAGAAAGAAAAAAGTTGTAGCATTAAAATACTGTTTGATTTCGACTAGCACTGATCAAGAAACAAAACGATAGGGGGTGCCCATTGTTCTGGAGACTTAAATGCAAAATAAGAAAATGACAAAAATTAACCACTCCTTGACAAAATCATCTTTTGCATTTAGGGGATGATTAGTTAAACTAGGGGTTGTAATTTTTTATTGTAATTGTTATATTTTTTTATTGATTATTGTGTTTTCTTTTTTTATTTCTGTGCTATATTAGTGTATTTTTTATCTATTTTTTTGTTTAGAAAAATAGAAAATCAAAACCAAAAATTAAAGCTCAACTAAACATGAAGTGTTTACCATTTTTTTTCTAGCTTTTGTTTTTGTGTCTCTCCCGAGTCTCTAGTGCCTTCTAAGTACATTTTGCATTTACTCCTTCCTCCACCTTGCTCGCTTATCCACCCTCTCTAGTCTCCCTTCGACACTTCTCTCCCCCATGATAGCTTCTCTCCCATATATAGACCCCCGCAACAACTTCTTCCCTACGTAAAAACCCTCGTGGTAGCTTCTCTCCCTCGTGCTATACTAGTCGTTCATTGCCTCTCTCCCTGTGTCTACATTACCTCTTACCCTTCTATCACTTCCCCCTTCAAAAGCAAGATCCAAAACCTACCACCTTCAATTGACACCCAATAACTTATAGGTAAATTAAGGTTTTTAATTATTATTCAAAAATTAATATAATTAATTATTAATTAAGTGTTTAATTTATGATGTTGAAACATTGTGATAGTTGAAAATGCATTGCCTTAGGATTATTATATAATTAAGGTTTAGAATTGGAAATTTTCAATTTATAACCAAATTATGTCAATTCTTAAAAAATTGATAAATTTTCATGAGATTAGAAGTGAAATTCAGTTTACTAAAGTATTAATTACGTTTGATTTTATCCAATTTTAACTTTTCTTACATTTAGAACCTTAGAATTTGGAGTTTTTTCAAAATTGTAATAAATTAAGACTTAGTTCATAAAATTAAATTTTTATAAATATAATTAGAAGCTAACCTAACCTTTTTCCAACTTTGAAATTGATAGATTATATATTTTTCATATAAGACTCATCTTTACAACTTAGGCATATTATCTTACATTTGCATAGTAGCTATAATTGGGTTATTATTCAATTTTATTTATTGTTACAGGCAAATGGAGGGAAGCTCACTTCGTTGTGTTCCTCAACATAAAGAAAATGCAATGATTTTATATTTTATTCTTATTATGTGATGCTTAGATACAATTAAAAAACATTTTTATGAATATGTGTGAATACTTATGGTTATGGTTTTATTTTTATTATTTGATGTGTTGATATAATTAATTGAACTTTATACGTGACTTGAATTATCTTTTCCTTATATTAATTCTAATTATTTTTCTATAAGAAATATGTGAAAAAATATTAATAAGAATAAAGAAAAAATTTGTATTATGTTAAAATTATATTATTATTAATTTCTTAAGATAGGTTGAAATTAAGTTAAAGATATACTCCTTCATTCGTCACTGCTCCTTCTTTCCGCTGCTACTCTTTTCTTCTTTCTAATACTTCTCTTTTTCTTCTATTATAGGTATTACCTAGGTTTTACTATCAAGCAATTTGTTTTTTATACATACTATAGTTTTTGGTTTAGGTTAAGTTAGTGATTGGAGGTTGATTTTAATCAATTTTTTTTCCAGATGACTACAGCCTATTGTATCTGTTATTATCTCCTACAACGCTAACATCTGACTCGAAAAGTGGTATGTCTATTTTTTTTTTCTATATATACAGATACTTTTTCAATTGTTATTGGATTTTTGTTTTTGTTTGTGACCCACTAATGAATTAGTAGTACGTCACTGGACCACATAATATTCAACTCTATTTTCCATTAGCCCCTACTTTCTTTTTTGGGTATGTCTTACAGATTATCATTGGGACCACTTGCTTTTATTTTTGTTTTGTTCCACTTACGAGTAAACAAGTTGAGGGGGAGGTTTTCAGGTCATGCTTTTGTCCTTTCTTTACATATACTATTGCTAACTCTCTAATCTAGTGTGAAAGAACCAAGCTCAACCTTTTTCTTCTAGTCAATGTTTACAACTAATGTTATGGTTTCTACTTTTAACCATTTTCACTACTACACAACTCCTAATTTTTATTAGGAGATTTATTTTAAAAAATTATTATGAGAGAACCTATTTTTGTTAAATCTGATTTCTATTTTATATATGTTGCTTCATTAAATCTGATTTTTATTTTAAATAAATTTTAATTTAACATGCTAATTTAAGTTGTAAACCAATTAAGATGTTAAATCTAGTAAATTTTTGATATTTTGTTCAGGTAATCAAGTCATGTGACATGAATTTTTTTTTTTTTTTGGCTTACATGCTGGGCCTCTAATTGAAAACCATTATATTGCTAAAAATTTTAGGGCTAAAAGTTTAAATAGAAAAGACTTCATGATGTTTAAATAGATTAAACCATGATTTTGACTCCAAAATTTGTGTTAGAAATTCAAAACATAAAACACTTTATGACACTTTAGTAATTATATTGTATTCACTTTAATAGTTTTGAAATTTTAGGGCTATATTGATTACATATTATTTAACTTTAGTGATCTTTATCACTAATATGGTGTTTGATATATGATAGGAATATTGAGTTTGGTTGGTGAAAGACCAGTCGATGTGTTGTTTTCTCACCCTAAGAAGATGTCCTTTAAACTAGTTTAGACATCTAGAAGTTTTTAGTAGTTTTTTTTTATGTCCTGCTAACAAATAAACAAGTTTAGTATAACCTTGGATTGCTTAAGCTTGCCTTTTCTTTCCCTTTGGACATGCTATCTTTTTCAAGTCTAGGCACAGTAGTTATTGCTGTCTATTTTAAGTATACTCATGAACATTGTCCATTCAACAAGGCAAATTTTATTTTTTCTTGGAATTATGGATATATGTTGAGAATAAATTTGGAGTCTGTAAATTGGAAAGTTCTTTGCTTTTATAATTTTTTTAGTTGGAATATTAAAGTCTTCAATAGTTAAAAGATTATAAATATATTATATTGAAAAGGTCTCTTTAGAAGATTGGAAAAGCTATCTCTTCAGAAGATTAGAAAAGCTAAGTATTTATTTTCAAAATTGTCATTTTATATAAGCTGATTAATTTAATGATATAATGTCATTAGGGAATATTATTATGTTGTAGATATTGTAAGGTAACATGTGTTTGTATTCACTATATATTTATGTTATAATATTTGTTTATGTTGCAGGTTGTAGAAATATAATCAATGGTAGCACATATTAATCCAAGAATCAGATTTGATTGTTAGTATGGAGATGCTTTTCAAGATGACCCAATAATGACTTATGAAGGTGTGGAAAAGGAAGTTTTAGTATTGAATTGGAAAAGATAACATTAATAGAGTTCATGATAAATTCTAAAAATATAAGGTATGCATAGTTGTGAGAATTTATATATAAATTTTCAAATGAATCATTTGAAGAGGGATTAAAGCCACATAAAAATGATGATGACATAAGAAATTTAAATTAGTTTGATTATGGAAAAGCAGTAAAAAAAATTGGATTTTACCTTGACGAAGAGAAGTATCCTAAGTTGTCTAATGTTAATAACCCCTTAGTTGATATTCCTGTTGAAGTGATTGAAGAATCAAATGACTCAAAATTTGATGGTGAAGATTCTTCTAAAAGAAGTGACTTGTTCTCTACCAAGGAGTTTATGGATGATCTTTTTAATTGTCTAAATGAAGATGTTGGATTAATTGACTTAGGTGAACATGAATTAAAAGTTGATGATAATGACATTGGAAGCTTGCATGAAAGTTCAGATGATGAGAGGAAAAAGCCCTAATTCCTTTACTTTGTATTAAGTAATGCGAAATTTATAATTGAGCTGAAGAAGGGAATGATATTTGGGTCAATTACTACATTTGAAAATGCATTGAAGGATTATTCAATACAAAAGAGTTTTGATAACATATACAAGAATAATGACACATTGAGAGTGACTATGGAGTGTAAAGAGGCATGTGGATGGAGAATCCATGCAAGTAAAACACAAAATAGAGAACTATTTTAAATCAAAACATTGCAAAATGTGCACACCTGTGGTAAAGTATTTGATAGTGTAATCTAGAAGAAAAAAAAAGAGGTATGTATTTGATGATCATAATCTGTATATGAGAGGGTATATATACATGAGTTATAAAAATAATTAAGGCCCTGATTAAAGGATGTAATCCCTATAATCCAGTACATAATCTGTACCCATCCCTATCATCAAGCCTATGATCTATACACAATCAAGTCTATGATTTGTAATACTCCCTCTTAAGTTAGAGTATAAAATATCAATCATACCCAACTTGTTACAAATACAGTTAACTCGAGTACCATTGAAGCTTTTATGAAAACATCTCTAAATTGTTCTTCAAATTTGACATATCTTATAGAAATTAGGTTCTGTTATATCTTCTCATGAATGAAGTGGCAATTAATCTCAACATATTTTGTTCTTTCATAAAACACAGGGTTAGAGGCAATATGTAGGGCAACTTGATTATCACACCACAATATTACTGGTATTAAGACTTTGATACCAATTTCAAATAATAAGTGATATGTCCACATTATCTCACTCATAGACTATTATCCTGCACTGCATCTGGATACAATATTTTACTTCTTACTTTTTTATGAAACTAGATTTCCTCCTCTAAATGTATAATAGCCAGCAGTAGATCTTCTATTAATCTTAGAAATTGCCTAATCAGCATTTAAGAACCCTTCATTGAGCATATGTCCATGATTCTTGTATATTATTCCTCATCTAGAGCTCCCTTCGGGTAACATAAGATCTGTTTTAGCACAACCCAATGATCAATAGTTGGAGAGGACATAAATTGATTTATAACATTGACAGAATATGTAATATTTGGACGAGTCATTGTTAGATAGTTTAGTTTTCCAACTAGTCTTCTATACCTTTCGAGGTCTTCTAACAATTTTCCATCTCTAGAAAGCTATAAATTAGGAACCATTAGAGTACTATATGGCTTAGCTCATAACTTTTCAGTCTCGGTTAAGAGATCAAGTATATATTTTCTCTAGGTAAGGCAAATACCTTTCTTACTCCTTGTTACTTCTTTTACTCCTAAGAAGTATTTCAAGGTTCCTATGTCCTTGATGTGGAACTAACTTTAAAGAAAGGACTTTAAAGATGAGATACCCATATACGCCTTTCTAGAAATAATGATGTCATTTACATATATAACAAGAAGAACAACACTAGATGTAGATTGTTTATAAAATATTGAGTGATCATATTTGCTTTTATTCATCCCAAATACTTCCATTGTCTAAATAAAATTTTCAAACCAAGCATAAGGACTTTGTTTTAAACCATATAGGGATTTTCGAAGATGATAGATTTTCCTATACTCCCCATAAGCAACAAATCCATATAGTTACTTTATGTATACCTCCTCTAAAAGGTCACTATATAAGAAAATATTTTTTATGTCTAACTAATATAAGGGCTAGACATAAGTAACTGCCAGTGAGATAAATAAATGAACAAGATGAGTTTAGCAACAAGCAAAAAATTATCAGAATAACTAATACCATAGGTCTGAGCATAACCTTTTCCATAAAATGTGCTTTAAGCTAAGCTACTAAACTATCATAATTAACTTTGATTGCAATCACCCATTTGCATCCAATGGCTTTCTTACCAACAAGTAAATTTACCAACTCCCATGTATCATTGGCATCTAAATCATTATTTTCTCCTATTATAGCATCATGCTAATCAGGACGAGATCAGGCTTCTCAAACAGTTTTTGAGATAGTGATAAAATCAAGTGAGGTAACAAAAGAACAAAAAAAGGAAGACAAATGCTCGTAAGAAACAAAGGAAAAAATAGGTTTAAAGTATTGATGTTTATCTTTTCGAAGAGCAATTAGAAGGTCATCGGATGTTAGATCTTATAGTGAAGAAGAGGTAGGTATGGGTCTTGTATCAATAGGAGCTCTTCTTCTAGAATGGACTAGGTGAATAGGTGGTAATTGAGGTTGTTTTAGTGGAGCTATTATGGCTTGATAGGTGATTTCATAAATGAGTAAACCATCATTCACTTTATCATACACTGAAGTCATAAGAAAGAAAGGAATGTGTTCTACAAAGGAAACATCAGCTGACACAAGATATTTGTTAAAAGTGGGATAGTAGCATCTATATCCTTTCTGTAAATGAGAGTAATCCAAAAAGACACATTTTAAAGATTTAAGGTCTAATTGAGTAATTTAGGGATGAGTATCTCGAACAAACCATGT
The DNA here is from genome assembly GCA_028565735.1 of Pinacopodium congolense. NCBI lineage: Eukaryota > Viridiplantae > Streptophyta > Magnoliopsida > Malpighiales > Erythroxylaceae > Pinacopodium > Pinacopodium congolense. Next base: position 7,946 of record JAOXYD010216712.1, read on the forward strand.
ATTACCAAAAATTCGAGGTGGAATAAGGAATAATAGTTTAGTAGGAAAGAAAATAGTGTAAGGAATCTTATCGTGAAGGATAGATAAAGGCATGAGATTAATCAGAAAACATGCAGTAGAGATTGCTTCCACAAAAAATGGTTTAGGTACTTTCATTTGAAATAACAAGACTCTCACTGTTTCAAGGAGATGATGATTTTTTCGCTCAGCTGCACCATTTTAGGAAGGCATGTCCACACAAGAGGATTGATGGAGAATACCATTTTAGGTCATATAGGCTTAGAATTATGGTGAAAAGTATTCCTTAGCATTATCATTTCTCAAAGTATAGATAAAAACATAAAATTGTATTTTTATTTTAAATCAAAAAGTAGTAAAATGGGTAAACAATTTAGAATGACTTTTCATAAAATAAAGCCAAATTACACATGAAAAATCATCAACAAATATAACAAAATATTGAAATCTAGTTTTATATATAACAGGACAAGGTCCCCAAACATCATAATGTACTAATTCAAGTGAAAAAGTAGCTTGTTTATTGACTTGAGGAATGGAGGACAGACGATGATGTTTAACAAACTAATAAGAATTATAATCTAAATGAGACACATTATTAAACTAGGGGCATAACTTCTTCAACAGAGGTAAAAAGGGATGGTATAACCGACAATAAGTAAGAAAAGGAGTTAGGACATTAGAGCAGGTAATGAGTATGGGCACTTGGATATCTAAAATATACAAAACTCTAAATCCAATTCCTTTACCAATATAGTCTCCTTTGTCATAAGATCCTGAAAGACACAATGATCAGGTAAAAATGAGATGCAACAATTTAAGGTACGAATAAGCTTACTCATAGATAATAAATTAAAGGAAAATCATTGTAAGTTCAAGATCGAAGTCACTGATAATAATGGAGTGAGGTTAATAGTAACAAAACCAATAACAAAGGAAGTAGAATCACCAACTAAAGTAACATAAGATGGAGACAAGTGTTTATGAAAGGTAGAAAAAAAGACTAGAGTTACCTATAATAATATCTTAGGCACCCAAGTCAATGACCCATTTGGAGGATAAGGAAATAAGACATGTAAATGTGTTACCTGAGTCAACAATAACAATGATAGGTTGAGATTAATGTTTTAAAACTTCTTGATCCTGGGTGAATTGAGCAAATTTATCAACAGACGCAGTGATAGTCTTGTAGATGAGTTGGATGTAAATGTAGTTGTAATATGAGCAAAATGATTTTTTTTTTCAGATTTTTTTAGCAGCTTATGACATGTACACTTATTATGATCGAGCTCAAGACGATATTAACAAACAATTCCTCCTGCGTCGTGATTTCTATTACTCTAATTACCTGATCCTTCTCTATTAGTATTTTTATGAGACAAATTTTCTATTTTAGAACGTGAATTCTACTCACAAGTGCACTAGAGGTTTAAGTAGGAGCAGAAATAAATGCACTATTATCTATGCGAAGTATTCGGCTAAACACTTTATGCAATGAGGAAATTTCTGGACTAGATAAAATCTGAGATTTAGCAATATCAAACTAAGAACTTAGCCTTGCCAAGAAACTCATAATTACCATCTGTTCCTATTGAGCTTGCTAAACTTTAATATTAAGACTAAATGATAACAAAACATTTAATTTCTCATAAACCCTTTTAAAATTCATAAAATAGGCTTGAAGGATTTGCTCTTGTTGTTTAATTCGATAAAACTCCTTACACATTTCATAAATACAAAAAATATTGCCTTTTCCATACTATAAAAATTCTAAATGATTTATTAATTCTTTAACATATTGGAAATGGTTGATCAAATTGATAACCTCGTGATTAATAAAATTCCAAATTTGCTTAAATAATTAGGCATCATCTTGGAGCCACTCCTTTCTAATATGATTCGAAGGTAAGTTTTTGACAAGATGATGATCTTTAAAGATGCTAGTTAATTTAAATCAAATTGGCTTACACCACTCAAAATGATTAAGTCTAGTTAATTTGTATTTTATAATTTTAGTCATTACCAAAATGACATCAGTTACCACTAACTTCTTTTCTTCAGCCATTGAAAAATAACAAAGCAACTAGATAACCCACCCTTTAAAAAGACAAAGGCAAATCTGGCAAGTAAGTAAGAATATGACCAGAAAATAAATAAAGCTTGATCGAAGATGTTATGCGTAACCTAGAGAAGCAAATAAAATTGAAGTGGTATGAATCTAGTAATCAAGGAGAGGGAAATTATACCCTAGGCGTTGTTAGAGTGACCAGAAGTTGTGCAAGAGCTAGTAGAAGTGATTTGGACTTGGTGCGAACGCGTGGGTAGGTAGAGATGCCTCTTTTGAGTGCTAGATAAAGACTAGAGAAAAGAGTTAGCATTGGAGGAGTGACGGGAGGGTAATTTCGGGCTACACACAGCGACATGAGCTGACGTATGTCTAAGAAACAGAATTGTTAGGGCGGCGCATAAGGGACACACACTAGGTTTTTTTATCACTAGACTTTTATGAATGGTTTGCCAGTCAACATGGGCTCTTTCTAGTGGTGCAAGCAGTGAGAGTGGGTGGCCACTAAAAGAAGGCAATTCAAGAAAGCCCTTAAGTCTATTCAATGTGATAATTCATTTATAAATTCACAATAATCTCCCCCTCACAAGTGAATCCATCAACATCTCTCCCACTCAATCTACAGCCTAAGTGAAGTCAGTGGGTACCACGGTAGACACACAACACTGACCCAAATTTTGAACTTCGCTCAAGCTCAACTAACTGAGGCTCTAATACCATATAATTTGGAAAAAATGTAAGTATTTGATGATCATAATCTGTACATGAGAGGGTATATATACATGAATTTTAATAGTAATTAAGGCCATGATTAATGGATGTATCCCCTATATTTTAGTATATAATATGTAATAGTTCCTATCATCAAGCCTATGATCTATATCATAATCAAGTTTATGATTTGTAACAGGCAATAAGACACTAGATTATAGGTGGATTGTGAGGTATTATCTACCTTACTTTAGAGATAGTCTAAGTTAGTACATTTATAGATTAAAAGGTACATATTGAGAAATCATTAACAAAACATTTATGATATTAAAGCATACAGAGCCAAGAGATATGCTTTAAATTTGGTGCTTGGAGAAGAATGATAACAGTATGACAAGTTGAGATGATACTTTTTAGCTATTATAGAACACAATATAGGTAGTTCATTATACATTAGAGTTCTAGGTGGTATTTTTAATTTGTGCTATATTTGTATACAACAAGTGAAAGATGAATTTGTTAATGCTCATATGTATTGAAAGTTGTCACTTGAAAACTCAACATAGTGGCTAATTATTAACAGCAAGTGATAGGGACCCAAATGATAATATCTACTCGCTAGTATAAGCAATAGTAAGAATGGAAAACCAAGAGTCATGGAAGTGGTTTCTTGATACGTTGCTAGATGATATTGGCAGGAACATTTCATAGGTTTTTATGAGTGACAAACAGAAGACAAACTTTTCTTTATTATCAAATGTTTGCATTCTAAACTTGATAATGGTATTATCTTATTATTTTTTTCAAAATATTAACAGGTTTGGAGCAACTTTTCGATATTGCTTTAGACATTTATGGGCTAACTTACAAAAACAATTTAGGGGTCTACCTCTATCAAAGACCAGATGTGGAATATTGCTTCTTATTGTACAAGGCAAGGATTTTATTGAGAGATAGCAGAGTTTAAAAGTATGAATAAGCAAGCATACAAGTGGTTACATAAAATTTCGAAGACAAGGTGGTGTAGACATCCATTTAATAGAAGATGTAAGAGTGATCTTTTATTAAACAATACAGTTGAGTGTTTTAATGCTTTTCCAAGAGATGTTAGGAAAAAAAAACCCATATTATCTTGCTTAGAGGTTATTAGGAGAGCAATAATGAGGAGATTTCACCTTAAGAATGAAGGGATGTGAGTTTATGATGGTGTCACATGTCCTAGTATTTTAAAGCAACTTGAAAAAAATAAGGAGGTAACTAAATACTTAGCTCAATATGTACGTGATGGCAAGTTTGAGATTGATCATTATATAAATGATCATCATGTTGTTAATCTAATCAAAAGGGTGTGTATATATGGAAAGTGAGACTTGATTGGTATCCCTTCTAGCTGTGCACTTTCAGCAATTATCTTGAATAGGGGAGAACTAAAAGAATATATTCCTTCTTGCTACTCAAAGGAGGCCTACTCGAGATGTCACTTCAAGCCTTTAAATCTAATACTTGGTGTGCAATTTTGGCTAATACCTAAAGATGAACATGGTCAATTCATACAGCCTCCTACATACAAGAAGAGAGCTAGAAGACTAAAAAAAGAAGAGAATTAAAGAACCTGCTAAGTGCACGAGCTGTCAATCATTAGCTAGGGTCGGTGCTTTGTTAGTTGTAGTAAATGCAAACATCGTGGTCATAATGCAAGGAAATACAATATGTATATACTACAAGCAACTATCATGTCTGGATCACAATTGATAACCATCTTAACTATTTAAATTATTAAACAATCCAATTGATAAAACTAACTTTTTTTTAATTACAGGTATATTTATCATCTAAAGAAAGTGTGGATGCTAATAGGGTTCCTAAGAAAAGGAGGTAATTTAGAGAGGGAATATCTACAAGAATTAAAGGTAAGAAAAATAATATATGTTTTGATGTTTTAATGACATATGATTGTTTAGTTATTAGCTATTATATTCTAATCCATTTGTTAAAAACTTATGCAAATTCATTATGTTAGAACTATAGATGTTATTGTAAATTTTGAAGGTATGAAAATTCCTATTTTTTATCCTTTAGGGACTTTTTCTTATATAGAGGCTTCATGTTTTTATATATGGAGGTATCCATATTTTTGTATATAATGTCCATGTTTTTGTATATAGAGGCTGGGTGTCAATATTTTTGTATATGAAAGTGTCACATATTTTGTGCTTATGATGTTGTAAAAGATTTGCTAGATGATAAAGGCCATGTAGATATATTGTCCCATATAATAGCAAACATATTGCTTTAATTGCAATGTATTTACATATGTTCTTTTTGGGACTTATTGGAAGTTGGATTGCATGCCCAAATGCAAAGTTATGTCATGTTATTCTCAATTTTTGCATTGATATAATTCTTTATCTATGTTATATTTTTCTTCCCCTTTTCTCTCGATCCTTGCGGTGTTTAAATAAGTTGTGTTACATGTGCTTTAAAATGTGTTTAATTTTATTTATGTTTATTCATGACTAATTATAAAACTGGGAGGCTTTAGTAATTATCTTGTAAATCTTATGGATTGATTTGCATTGTTAGATCTTCTATTAAGGATATCCATTAAGGATGAAGATAAACACATTTTTTTAAAAGTAGATGATTGCTATGTTTTTAGTGATTGAAAATGTTGAATCATTTTAATGAGAATTTTTTTGCGATTTAAATTCAAAATTTATTGGGGATAGGGAATAGAGAAGTTTATCAAATGTTCCTTTATTTCATTACCTCTTCATCCATATGGATACTTTCTTGGCATTCTTGTTGAGATTTATAATCCTTTCAAGTTTTTTTCCTTGTTTACTAATTGCAATAGCCATTTAGATTCTTAGAATCGAAGGACTAAATAACCATAGTGCAATTTTGCTACATTGGCCATCTCTCCTTTCATTGGCAGCCAGGAAACTATGGAATGTGAACTAGTAGTAGAGTTTATAATTAGTTGATGTTTAGTGTTACATGTTATAACATTTTAGGCATATAATGTAAACTAGTGGTTTTTGTTTGGAAGACATGAATTAGTGTTTATTAACTAGTGATCATGCAAGTTAAGTTGACAACTAGTGTTTGTTCATTATGGATTACGTTAAGTTGAAAATTTTAAAAATAAATGCCCTAATTTCATTCTTGATCATTTAATATTCTATTTTTAATTTTCAAATCAATTTTTTTAAAAATTGACCCATAAATGTAGTTTATATAAGCAATATTAATTTTCTACATTATTTACTTATAATAAAAATAAAAATGCTTTGAAACTTCCAAAAAATATTAGAAGATTTTGTTAAAAGAAAATGTTTGATGTGGCAGTTATTACAAGATAAAATTCTTTAATTATATAGATATTTAAAGATAGAAATAAACAAGAAAAAGCTGCTCCCTACGCTAGTGAAAGTATCTCACACTCTTGTAGTCATACAATATAAGTATTCCTTTAAAAATTTTACTTCCTTCAGTAATGATATATTATAGACTCTCATAGTCATACAATATAAATATTCCTTTCAAAATTTTACGTCATTCAATAATGACATATTATTAAAGTAGTTAACTGTGCATACATGTAGTATCGTATGTTCAATAGAATGTAAATGACCAATTTGAAGGGCCATTGCCAACATTTTTTATTAGTTACCTAAATTTGGGAAGTCATTTGACATAGGAAACAACTACTGTAAATGGCACATTCCCTAGTTAGTTGAAGACTAGTCTTGAGATCTAACAAAAAATTCTACTTTAAAGTGACAGAGCCATCATTTCATCTTAAGAATTGGCATTATTGGTGCTAAAGTGAGTGGCCTAACTACTCTTAAGCATTAGGTTCTTAAGACAAGAACATTGTTCATTCTTTCCCAATTATCTATTATTGATCCCTGAATTTTGACAGGACAATGGTTTGGTCCCCATTGTGGAGTTCGAAATCTTGGTTGATGGTGATCATGGCATTCACAAAACCTTCGTAATAGCACAAGCAGTTTAGATTGAGGTGTTCTTCTACTTAGATGAGAACAAAACTGACCTCATGTATCATCCTCAAGCCTAGTATGGTAAACCCTTTGAAACTCTTTAGCAGCAGGTCCACCATTCTAACCAAACTCATTATACCTGGCATTTACAAGCTAACAGTAATTCAAAAGCATTCAATAGTAGTTTCAACTAGACCACTATTCCAAAACATAAAATGGAAAAAAAAAATAAAACAAGACAAAAAAAGAATAATGAAATGGAACATTAAAAATTGATTAGCATGTCTAATCTAATGCAGAAGAAAATATAAACCTAATTCATCAATCTGTTTCTTCATTAAACCCATGACTTCCATTGTTTGTACCCAAGCAATATCAACAAAAGAAGAAGAGTAGTAGGGGAAAGAAGAAGAGCAGCAATGAACCAACCAACGCCCAATAGACAGAGTAGCGACAAATGAACAGAATAGCGGTAGGAGGCGGTAGAGAAAAGATAAAAAAGAAAAAGGAAACATAATGAAGTGAGGCAGCATAGAGGGGAGACATGATAGGAAAAAGTACTGATGGAGGTCAGAGACACAATAGAATGAAATAGCGGCAGAGAGGGGAGATGCGAGGGGAAGAAAACCTAAAATAAAACGATGTTGTTTCTTTGCATAGAGGAATAAGTTCCTCTCCTCAAACGACACCATTTTCAATAAGTTACTGTCAACTTTTTTAATATGTGTGGAATCCACGTGTCTAGCCAAGTGTTTATATATATGGCATCAGTTTGTCCGTATGAGACAGATTTGATGGAGGGACTAACGAACAAAATGAATTTCAAATTATATGGACTTATTTGATAATTTTCAAAGTACAAGAACTTAATTGATAGTTTTACAAACTATAAGGATATCTAATGATTTTTACCCTTAATAATATTTTGAATAGCAAACGAACAACTAGTTCTCGCAGTTCCGTTTGTTAAAAGCTCGTTCATTTCAACTTTTATTTTTGGTTTTTATTTTTAATCGTTGTTTTTTATTTTGTATTATGTTTTGTTTTGTTTTTATTTTCAGTTGCTATTTTTTGTTGTGATATTATGTGTATTAAATTTATTATAATGTTATATTAAATTAAATTAAAATTTTAAATAAATAAAAATTTTAATAATTATAAAGATTATATAATTAAAATATTAATAATTATCATTCACCTCTCTACATCCTTGCTTCCTTCTCTGCTGAGTCTATCTCTTACTTTTATTTATGTAGCTAACCTTTCTTATTAACGCAGGGAGCTTTTGGCAAGCCCTCGAACTTCTAGACCATAACCTTAATGAGCCTTAACTTATGTCTGGGGAATTTAATATCTTGGTCAATTCTGAGATGGAGGGTAGATTCAACTTGGCATATCCTTATCTTGGGTTTATTGCCTGTTTATCTGATCTTGAGCTTTCAGACCTTCAGTGCGATGGGTAGCACGACTAGAGTGGTGTTCAGATTATTCAAAAGAAATTGGATAGAGCCCTAGTGAATTCACAGTGGATTCTTTCTTTCTCTATTAGTAAGGCTTAGTTCCATTCCCCTTTATCTTCAGACCATACCCCTACCGTGTTTTAGAACTTATCTTCCAGGGGCCTTTCCACCCCCCTTATAGTTTTTTGACCATATAGTTGTTTTGGAGGGTTTTTCTGATGCAGTAATAAGGGGTTTGGGCCTAGAAGCTTTTGGCTTTCAACAATTCATTTGTTATTAAAAGTTGAGACAAGTGAAAGTGGAGCTTAAGCGTCTCAATAATCAGTTTGTTTCCAATAGGAAAGCTGATATTAGGGCTTGCAGAGACTGTCTGGTGCTAAAGCAACATCATGTGCAGAATGATCCCCAAAACTTGGCACTTAGGCTTCAGGAATAGGAGGCTTTGCAGGACTATTTAATAGCTCTCCAGGCCCACCATTCCACCCTTAAGCAAAAGTCTCAAGTCCTCTAGCTGCAAGATAGTGATGCTAGTACTTGTTATTTCTTTAAGGTTATCTTGTCCCGGCATCATAGGAATCAAATTACAGAGCTTATTAATTTAACCGATGTTACAATTATTAATCCTTTGCTAATCCTAAATGAGGTCCAGTAACATTTTATTACTCAATGTATCTCTGTAAATCTAGCTTAAAAGCTCATCAGACCAATCTTTATATCTGAAGTGGAGTAGGTAGCTAAATCTATTAAACAAAATAAAGCTCTAGGGCTTGATGGCGGCCTAATGGCCTCAATAGTTTCTTCTTCCATCATACTTGGTCCCTTACTGATGCCTTTGTGCAAAGGGTTGTCCAAGAGTTCTTTTCTTCAAGTAAACTCCTTCGTTTCCTCAACCATACCTTTATTTCCCTAATTCCCAGAGTTCCTAACCCCTCGTTCCTTAAGGATTATCACCTTATTTCATGTTATACCCACTTCTATAAGGTCATCTCTAAAATCTTGGTAACTAGACTGAAGATAGTGTTGGATCAGCTGACCCATCCAGAGTGCTTTCATTGAAGGTCGAAGCATAGGGGACAATATCCTTATTGCTCAAGATCTCTTTCAGGATTATCATAAAAAGAATGGACCTAGAAGTTATGACCTCAAACTAGATTTTAATAAGGCTTATGACACTGTGGACTAAGGTTTTCCAAAACTCGCATATTGGCCTTCCACTTTCCTCCTACTTTCGTTAATTGGATTATGGAATGTGTTGGAACAACTTGATATAGTATCCTAGTTAATGGATCACCATCTAAACAATTTCAAATAAGGAGAGGGCTTAAGCAAAGGGACCCCCTGTCCCTTTATCTATTCATAATCTACATGGATCTCAGTTTTATCCAACCTGCATTCTTACAGGATTTCTTATGTTGCCCTCCCTAAACAGATAACCAAGGCTATCAATAGACTTTTAAGCAAATTCCTCTAGTTTGGTAAGCTTAATGATACTCATTCTGTCAAGGTCTGCTGGAAGGATGCCTGCTCCCTCAAAGACTATGGTGGGGTTGGATTAATTTCTACTTCTTCTGCTAACAAGGTTACATTAGTTAAAAGGCTATCGAAGCTAGTTATGGATAGGGAAAATCTTTGATGTAAGTGGATCCACTCCTATTTTCTTCGCGGTCAGAATATTTGGCAAGCCAGGCCCCGAGGCTCCACATCCTAGACTCTCTCTCAAATCCTTAAGCTGTGGCCTGTTCTCCATCCCATCATCACGCATAAGATTAGTAATTGCCAACTAACTAATATATGGTATGATAACTAGTTGTCCTTTGGTCCTTTGTGTTTTGTCCTTGTAGCTTAAAGACTTTGGCACCTTATTCCCTCACATGCTAAGGTTAACTTCCTCATGTTTAACAATAACAAGTAATAAGAAAACAAATCACCATAACAAAACTTATTTTTAATTTTTGTTTTCATCACAAGCAGTCAGTCAATATATAACAGCCATAAATGAATATTTTTATATAATATTTAAACATACAATTAAAGTATTTAATTATTATTACATAAAAATAATATTAATAAATTTAAAAATGTATTCTTATAATAATGCATGTAAAATATTATGTAAAAATATTCATTTATGATATGAATTTATATTAAAAATTTCAAAATAGGTTATTAATATAATCTTTTCACATTTTTCAGTTAAGTGATTAAGATTTAAATTTTTTTCATTTAAGTGATTAACATTTAAAAAATTAATCAGAAGGGGTAAAAAAGTTGAAGTGAACCGGATCGAATTAGGGTTATCGGATCTAGTCAGATCAATGACTAATGACATTAACTTTTTTACTTATTTAGTTAACTTTTCAAATATTAATCACTCAATTGAAAATTTTAAAAATTTAATCACTTAAATGATAAATGAAAAAATCTTTAAAACTTAGTCACTGAAGTGACTCTTATCCCTAAAAATGAAATCAAACCAGTTTCAATTATTAATTTTTGTATTTTTAAATATCAAAATTAAAAATCATAATAAAAAACGTTACCAAACATACTATAAATATTTGACGGTCCACGTGTTTTCTGATATACCGAGTTTTATTCCTCCTATAGTTTTTGCTTATTTCTCGATATTCTAATGGTGCTCATTAAGTCTATGAAGACGTAAATGCCAGAAATTTCATAACAGTTGAGGAAGTCATGATATATTTAATAAAACTTTTGTTGTTCTTGTTCAGTAAATAACTAATATTATTGCCATAATATGTATTTAAAGGGCGCCATTAAATAATAGTCAATACGACCAAAAAGGAAGATGTAGGAGAAATGACAACGTCCTAGATAAGTAGTTTTACAATACATTTATAGGTCAAATTATGAATTTTCTGCTTTGACCCGTAAATTTTTTTTTTAGTAGGTGAGATTTATACCAAACACAAAATAGAATCAAAATGTGATGGAGTTTATGGTACCCAATAAGATTTTATATCAATTGACGAATGTACAACTTTTTGAAGTTTGAATATTGAAAATTAAAATTAATTTATGGTGTTGATGTGGTCCACACCTTGTTCAACTTATTACACTCGGGAACAGTATATAGTGGGTAGGCGAGGAAGGTGATAATTGAAGCATATGATATGATATGATATCAAATCATATGCATGCTTACCTAACTATATTTATTTTATGTTTGTTTCCTAAGATAAAAACATCCTTAGCGGCACAAAAGCAGCAGACCACGATACCCCCAAGTGATAACCATATAAACACGTTCTTCAAATCCCACTCGACTTATGCTTATTTAACAACAATGAGTGT
>JAOXYD010216723.1:0-19521 GCA_028565735.1 Pinacopodium congolense
TGCATGTCGAGAGATCCCAAAGTTAATCCTAAATTTATTTAGCTAGTGACATTTAGTTGCACCTTGAGAGAGGGTAACTAAAATATTATGAAATCTTGGGCCAAATATAAATTAAATTAATTAACCAAAGGGAAACACATAAGGATAAAGACAATTCCTATGCTTAAATCTTGTTTTTCTCTGAATTTTCTGTTTGCTGTGTTGCGATTGGTTGTGTTGCTCGCTCCTGCTCCGAAATCTGTCTGCATCTGTCTCATTTATTTGTTATTTTATTTTATTTTATTTGCTTAAATTGATTTCTTAAACAAAGTGTAAGCCAAATTTATAGGGTGTCTAGATATCAATCCTCGTGGGATCGATATTCGTTCTTTACTACAAGTACGACCTGTATACTTGCGGTTTTGAGCGTAAAACTCGTAATTGTTAATATGTTGCAACGAATTACTACACACTCAACAATTAGGAATTGAATTAGGTGACATATAGGCCAATTGTTGATGTGTTTATAAAACATGAATTGTTTTAATGTGTTGATATGTTTAAGTTGATTAAATTGTTGCTTGAAATTGCTTATGAATGTCTAAATTTGTTTGAACATCTTTATGGAATGAATTTTGATTTATCTATGGTTTAAGAATTGATTAAAAAATTTTTAAAGTTGGTTAAAATGAAAATTTTTCATAATCAGGGCAATTCTTTTGTTTTGAATTGATTGAAATGTTTTGTTGATTCAATCAACCTTGAATTATGCTTTAAAACTTGTTTAACGTCTTGTTTAATGTTAAGAATTTGTTTGGAAAGTTTTAGAGTTGGTTTGAAGTATTTTTCATGCTTTTCTGGACATATAACAGTGGGTAACAGTTGCATAATGGTGCCTTACATGAGTGCCATTGTACCCTTTGCTTTCAGCGTATTCAACAACGGGCTGTTCTTAGAATAACGACGCCGTTAATCAGCCTAGAGGGCGCTGTCGAAGGGTCAGACCCTAACGGCTAGTTTACTGTTTCAGACTAAACAACTTTTTAACCTCCCAAACTAACGACTCCAAACCTCTTCTAACACTATATGTATAATTCCTAAACATTTCTAACAAGTTTAGATGCCCTAAAAACAACATTACAAAGATCAAATCCTCAAATATTCAAAGCTCTATCTGTTTTCTGTATAACCTTCATTTAAATTGTGTTTTCGTGTATTAAATTAGTTTCTTGTGCTGTAAATTTTGTGTTTCTAGTTTTTTAGGTATAAAAAAAACTTAGAAAGCTTTCAATTGATTTTTCGATTCATTATTTTGATTGTTTCAAGCTTTCAAAGTCAAGCACACCAAAACTATCTCTGTTTTGGTTCACTTTGGTTTAACTTTTGTATTTTTCAATTTTGAGCTGGCAAAACTATTTTTATTGATTAAAAAATATTATACACATTTTTCATAAGGTCTCAAGAGTGCATAGGGTCTTTTACTTTAATTTGTAAGAACTCAAATCATGTGTTTGAGCTCAATGAACATAGGCTGCCCAAACTGACGTGTTTTCTCTACAGTTTTTTTATTGGCTTCGATTTTGAGTTTTAATCAGTTTTTGGGTGTGAAAACTGGATGTTTTCAATTTGCTTAAGGTCTTAAGATTGTGCTAGTATTTTTGTTTCAATTTTTAGGTGATTATATTGTTTTTTTGAGCTTAATCTTTGCAGGATGCTCAAAGATGTCCAGGTTTGAGCATTCTATCTATGTGCTTGATTTTGATCATTCAATTGATGTGCTAAAATTGTGTTTATTACTGCGATTTATTGTTAACATATAGATTGATGTTGCATTAGGTTTATTGTATTTAATTGGCATCATTTGGGTGACTAAATTCGTGTGTTTATAGGCTGGAATTTTAAGACTGCACATATATTTGACAGCTTGTGTTCATTTAGGTTAAATATGATTGTTTGATGCTATAATCACCTTTTGGTTGACTGAATTAAATTTTTTATGACCTATTAAAGTGTTAGGAGTTTTATTATAACTTTGTTTTGCCTATAAAATCTTTAGAATTGGTTTTATTGCATGAGCTTTAGTGAAACACCATAAAAAGGTGTGTTTAGTGACTTAAATTAGGGGATTGACTTTGGTTGATTTACAGGCTGTTCTTTGCCTTTAAAATAGATTTGGTAGGTTTCTCTTCACCTAGGATAAAGAGGATTTGGATTGTGTTAATCCTTTTTTATGAATTGGATTGGTTTAGGCCTTAATTGTACATTGAACATTCCATATTGCATTAGTTGCATTTGAGCCCTTATCTTGTGTTGACTTTGATCAAGGGTGTCATAAGCTATATAAGTTTGTGTTAAAGCTCAAGGGGCTTGGTTTAGGGGCTGTCCATGTGGGACAAAAAATTGTATAATTTGATTGTTTTGGTCAGGTTACTGTTCACCCATTTAAGTAAGATTGTGATAGGTTCCTTTTGGCCTTAGAATCAAGATTGTTGCATAGGTTCCTCTTGGCCTTAGAATCAAGATTGTTAGATAGGTTCCTATTAACCTTGAATCAAGATTGTGATAGGTTCCTCTTGGCCTTGAATCAAGATTGTTGTAAAGGTTCCTCTTGACCTTGAATTAAGATTGTTGTAAAAGGTTCCTCTTGGCCTTTAACAGAAGTCCTTTTAAGTGTGTTTATGTAGGTTTGGCATGATTTCCTTAGTTTTTGGTGTGTTTAATTTGATTTTTGAGTGTTTTTCATTTTATTTCTAAGGCAAATTGATGAACAATCCATTGAATTTTGTTGAGATAAGGATTAGGAAGAATTTTGATGTAAAATAGGTTGAAAATCAAGAGAAAATGAGTCAATAGAACTAATACGACAGGCTTAATACGGCGATCCCTGTATTAGTACCCTGTTATAGGACTAATACGACAGGCTTAATACGGCGAGCTCAACTTTCCGTGTTGCTCTCTAGCCAACCATATTGTGTCTAAAATACAACATTAAAAGATTATGTTTAGTTAAAAAATTCCAAAACCCTTCTTTCCCTCTCCCTTAAGCCACTGATGCTCTTTTTGTTTTTTTGAGAAATCCATCGGTCTTGCTTGTTTTTGCACCAAAAGTAGTGTTCTTAATATCATTTTGTCAGAAATTTTGTCCTTTATCTACTTCCAACATCACATCACTAAAAATTCACATAAATCACCCAAAAATCCAAACAAATTGTTCGAAATCACTTTTCATGTAAGATGTATGTTTTTCAATTTTTCTTAAGTTTTAGTCCTTTATTCCATTAGATTTTGGTATCATTGTGTCCAAATTCTATAATATTTCAATTAATACCAAGTTTGTTACATTTAGATAACATCAAAATTTTAGACATTTTTGAATGAATTAAATATTCTTTGAAAATTTGTTGAAAGAATTTTTGATATTTCTTTGCGTTACTTGACTTATTTTGGTGGTTTTATCAAACAATTTTCAATCAAAATGCCATCTATGAATAATTTTGAATAATCTTTGAGGAAAAGTTCGGCTTTCATTTAGTCTTAATTCACTACACAAGGAAATTCAGATTGGCTAGCTTCTCACGACAATAACAAATAAGTTTATCAGTGCTCCATTCATGCAACGCTCAAATCAATGTTTCAAGTGCTTCTCATGTGCTAGGCTAGGACCCAGTTTTTACCTTTGGGAGACTTGTTTATTAGGATTTGGTTCACAAATTCTTCACAAACATTAAAGACAAAAATGCGGCAGATACAATATAAATCCGTTGTTTTGTTAGAGGTACCCCTATTCACTGGACTCATACTTTTCTTGCTAGATTTTTAAATGTGCTAGATGGAGGGAATGTTTATGTTAGGGCACATGACTTATTTCATGGGGATTCTGTTAATTTGGATCTCAAATTTTCAATTACTAATGCTTTTTTGCCCTAGAATTAGTTAAGGAAAAAGATCGTGCTTATTCTATTACACCTTTAGGAGTAAGAGAGTGTATTACTATTGCTATTTTGAGTTCTAATATGGTGTCTTGGGTGAGTGGTTTGAATGAAGTTAGGCTCATTGATGCCTAAATCTTCTATAAGATGCTATATAGGTTAGGAGTTATTCCAGGTTGCCATTGGCTGGGTTTATCATCACCTCCATGATGCTCCAACAGCTCCTAATGAGGAGATGGGTGAGGCTTCACTTGAGGCTACATTGAGCGTGCATCTACCTTGCCGTAGCACCTTTACCAACTATGGACATCCCACAGCAAGATTTTACGATTATTTTATTAAGGATAAAGTCTCAGATTTCTTTTGAGATTTTTGATTTTCGGGGTGCGATGGATGCTCATTTTAATGAGCTTTTCCTTTGTATAGATAACATGGATTCTCACTTATCAGGCCTTGAGGAGCATCAGAGAGCCCGTGATGAGGATAGTTCTAATTTTTATTTGTTCTCGTTAGATTGTTCCCATATGTTTTAGGATATTTGTTTTTGTTTTTTTTGTCGTATGTTTCTCTTCCAACTTAGTAGTATAAGTTTCTATTTCATAAGATAGGTTGTTTTTTTGGATTTGCTTCGTGAATTTTGATGGAATGTGGCTCCTTTGATGTACTTCGATTCCATATTATATGATTGGAGAATATTTTTTTTATTTTCTTTGTTTGATCTTTTCTATGCTTTCAGTTCTTGTAATTCCACCAACGGATCATCATGCGTCTACCAAAATGGTGTATTTCTTTCCCTACTCCCTTACTTTATGCTTTTTTTTTCATTTATAAATATTGAGGATATTGTTTAAGTGTGGGAAAGGGAAATAATAATTTACACATTTTAAAGATTTATTAGGGATTTATATACTTTAGTTTGTGAATCTGTCACCATACACTTTCATATTGTGAGTCTAAAAGTATTTTAATTTATGATTAATTTCATCATAGCCTATAAATTGTGGAAAACTTTTGTAATTTTAAAACTTATTATTGCCTATGATTTCTCTTGAATTTAATTCTTTGGTAATTGGAAATTTTTATGATTAAATTGACATAATAAGGACGTATGCTTTTAACTCATTTTATAATTTGGATAATGGATACTTGATAATTAAAAGGGTATTCCACTTATAAAATACAATGTACTTAGTAATTCTGTCACTTCTTCATAGGCACTTGTATCATTCAAGGAAAAATGAAAAAGAATCAAAATTAACCCAAAAAAAAACAAAATAGAAAAACAAAAACAAAAACAAAAACCTTCTCAAAATAAATAAGTGAGCAAATTTTCACTACGCTGACTTTAACAATATATAAAACCAAAGGTTGAAGTTATTGAGTGGTGCTAGTAGCCAGTTGATGTTATTGACTCAATTGATGAACCAGGGGTTGTTCATGATAAAATGTTTAACTTTGTATTATAAGATTGAGTGAATACTAAAACAAGCTTAAGCACTCTCATATTAATTTAAATTATTTTTTAAATTAATGAAAGGATGTGAAGTGTCCTAAAGATGATGCATTAAACTCAATGTATTGCCTTTTACATATGGAATTGATTTTTGTAATTTAAGGTTGATTGAAAACTTATGAAATGGTTTAAATGCATATGAGATTTAATATGATTAATTAATTATTTAACATTCCCATACGTCAATATATTTAAAGGATGCAGAAAACATTTCCTATGATAGTGTTATTAATTTTGGATTGATTTTCCTATATTTATATCCTATTATGAAAATGATGAATTAATTTTCTTGTGAACAAGCAAATGGTTAAGAGTGGGGGAATTGTTAGAGTTCAAATTGATTGAGTTTTTATTGAATTATGACCCTTACTTCAGTTTTTAAATGTCCAATTTACATGTTATAATGTATAATTTATAAGAAATGGAGATTATTTAGTGAATTATAAAGATTGGAGCACGAAAAGAGTAAAATTGTCACATTTCAAGAACAATACATAGGTCTAGTTAGACCACTATATAGGAGCAATGATTTAGGACTAATACGGCGGGCTCAAGGTGCCATATTGTCTCTAGTCAACCAGTTTTATTGGAGGTCAGACAGACATATCCACTTAAAATCTCCATAATTGCAGATTAGGCATGTTCTCCAACAATGTAGTTGTCTTATAGTACTAAGTGGGGGTCCATAGAAGCTGAAAAATACCAAGAAAACACATAGACATGCATTTAATTATAGAGAATCACATATGAGTTTAGTGAGAGAGGCTCTTCCTTCTCTCTTAGTTTTTTTTTCTCTTATGGTTCTTTAGCTTCAAACACTTGTAATTTGAGTTTGAGTGTGTTTTTAAGTTGCTGTTTGTTAGAGCTTGTAGTTGAGACATATATCTGAGTTTCTAAACCATCAAAGGGGGTTTTTATAATCTATATTCTTTATGTATTTGTTCTATTTTTAGTTTATTCAAAGTTTATGTTCTTAAGCTTACGTCTTTATATGTTCTATGATTTTTCTGCAAGTTCTTGATGATTTAGAGTTGCGTTGGAGTCTAGAATCAAGTGGTGGAGTTCAAGACTTATCCAAAACCTTTATTTGGATATTTTTGTAACCTCTAAACTTGTTATTTCAGCTTATAATTTTATATTTGTCAAAGCATATTGCTTAAGTTGTTTATTTTTTATGTTTTGATCAATATGTGTGGCTAAATCGTGTTTGTGCCAAGGATTGGTGTCTTAATGATTTAATAGAGCTTAAAGACATGTAAAAGGGTTTGAAATTTTTTATTGAAGGTCTGGAGGTTCTAATTGTAAGTTGGCCACTTAAGATTAAGGTTTAGGTTAACGAAGCTTGAGAGATTAACTTAGTTTCTTGGAAAAAACAATAAACAACTCAAATTAATCAATAAATGGCCAAACTTTGATTTTTTGCGAGAGTTAAAGATTTGAGACTGAAAATCTAGAAATCACCTTCTTATTTTTAAATCCTATTAACTTAATTTAATGTATGGTCAAACTCTGAATTAAGATTTAAAGAGAAACGACATAAATCTTAACCATGGCTTTGCTTTGAAATTGTGAAGGAACTCTAAATCAACTTTCAAAATTTTTTAAAGCTCAATTAAATCATTAATTACCTAATCCTTAGTCATTTTCTATAATTTTGTAATTTTTAGTAATTTAGAAACCATTTTTAAACTCAAAATTACAAGGTTTGAAGTGAGTTAGGATAAGGTAGTAATTTTCATCTTTTTAATAAACTTTTGGTATTTCTTAAATAATTGTAATCCATTAATCTAGTAGTTATCCACCCGTGAGTTCGATACTCGGAGTCTTAAATATAGTGTATTATATTACTTGCTAGATAGGTGCACTTACCTCATCACGTTATTTTTCTAAGTAAAATTGTTAAAATCACCCTAAATTTCATAATCACTTAATCGACGATCAATAAGTTTTTTGCACCATTATTGGGGAATAATTGTAGTAATATTAGAAAAATTGGATTTAATTTTAAGTGTTGTTATTGGTTTGTGTTATCTTTATTTCCATTTTTAGGTTAGAATTTCTTTTTGGATTTTGTTATCTTTTGTTTTATGTGTTGGGACATCTTTTGGTGTCTAGTTGGTTCACCAAGAAGATGTGGAGGTAAGAGGACCATTGGCAAGATTGTTAATGGTACGAGCCTAAAGATGAAAAGGAATAATTTTGGCAATGCCCATTCTAATTAATTTGATGTGACTTATATCGATGATTCGATGAATTCTCCTTCTTACCCTTGGTATGACGCACCTTACTATAAACTATCAACATCTTTTTTCTATCAAGAGGAGCTTTAAAATGATTTAAGATCCACCATTTGTGACTTAATCAATGATAGCATCTCTAAACATCAACCCGTTATGCAAGAGTTCAAACCTTCTTGTTGAAATTAGAGGGAGCCATTGATGGAGTCCTTTAGAATATGTTATTCCCTCTGATCCTCTTAAACCTACTAAATTTGAACCAAATGAACTAGAATATTTTAATTTAGATAGTGGGGAGGAATAGTTGTCAATTCCTTTTGAATTGAATGATGTAGAGATTAATGCTTCTACAGATCACAATTAAGTTATTTAGTTTGAATTAGAAAAAAATCATAAAGAAGCCTTGGAGAGTGATGAATTGCTTCTTGAATTTACGGTTCAATTGGCTAGTAATGTGGGAAAACCTGTAAGTGATCTAGAAGGACATGATTTATGAACCTTTGAACTTCCACAGAATGAGGTAGTTAATTCAATTCATGATGCAAACATCATTGGTTTTGAAGAACTCTTAGATGAAGTAATGGATTAATCTATGGTTAAAATAGTTGTGGCTAATTAATAACATATGTATGAATTGCAAAATCCTAACTTAGGTGCCAATAAAATTTAGCAAGATGTTGAGGGTGATCTTAATGACATATTTCGTGATGAGGAAAATGCTATGGTTGCATCGCATGATTTAATGAATATATTCAAGATTTAGATGTTAAAAGTGAGGTATACCATTAGAGAATATGGATTTTCTAGATGTTACAACTTTTGTTTCTAAGCCTCTAATTATAATTCTTAGAAATTTTCCATGGTATTTTTTCGAAAAAAAAGGAATTTTAATTGGGTTTTCATTAAGGGTAAGGTCTCTAAGACATTTAAAAATCTAATTGGAGGTACAAGGACCCATGGAATTCTTGTTTGTCCTTGTCTTAATAATGAAACCAAAATGTCGGATGGTGAGCAACAGTTGAAATTGCAACTTCTCTAGCGTTAAGGTCCAATTAAACGAACTTAAAGAAGCACTTGTTGGGAGGAAACTCAACCATAAATTAATGTATTTTATTTGAAATTAGTGTGCTTTCGATTTTATTTACTTAAGTGTGTTTTTATTGAGTGTTTGCAAGCCTTAATTTTCTAGTTTTTTTTATGTGTTTCTTTTTAGTTAATTTATATTTTTCTTTAAAAAATCCTTAATAAGAATCAAATGTACTTATTTTAAGTTTATTTTTGCGAGTTGTTCAAACATTTTCTTAAATTTTTGTAATTTGTTCTAGCAGTTGTGACTTTTCTTTTTGTTGGGTTTCAAATCTTTTATTTTGCGTGATTTTCATTATTTTACTTTAGTGTGTGTATTTAGGATCAATGTTTTTTCTTCTCAACACCTTTTAAAATCAATTGTGTGTGTATTTATTTTTAATTTGTGTGTTAAGACCTTAATTTTAGTGATTGAAGCCCTTTTAAGGTTGGTTCTGTCGGTTTAGTATGGTTTCCTTAGTTTTTTGTATGTTTAATTTTGTTTTTCATTTTATTTCTAAGGCAAATTGATGAAAAATCCATTGAGTTTAGTTGAGACAACGTTTAGGAATAATTTTGATGTAAAATAGGTTGAAAATCAATAAAAATGAGTCAACAAAACCAATATATGGTCTGTGTTGACCCCTGTATTTGTTTGTTGACCCCCCGTATTAGTACCCTGTTGTAGGACTAATACAACAAGCTCAATATGACAAGTTCAGCTCGCTGTATTGTTCTTCAATGTGTTGTATTGCTTCGAAAACAAAGTGTTAAAATGTTGTGTTTGGTTGAAAAATTCCAAAACCCTTCTTTCCCTCTCCCTTAAGTCACCAACGTCCCTGTTTCTAAAAAATCCATCATTCTTGCATGTTTTTGCACCAAATTGAGGGCTCATGGTGTCAATTTGTTAGAAATTTCATTCTCTATCTATTTTTAACATCAGATCACTAAAAAATTGACACAAATCACCTAAAAATCTAAAAAACTTTCATAATCACTATTTATGTAAGAAGTATTTTTTCCAATTTTTTTTAAAGTTTTAGGCCTTTATTCCATTAGATTTTGGTGTCACTGTGTTCAAAATTCTAAAAGCTTTCAATTGATACTAAGTTTGACACATTTTGTTAATGTCAAAATTTTGGACATTTTTAGATGAATTAAATATTTTTCAAATATTTGTCGAAAGAATTTTCTAGATTTCTTAGCGTTATTTGACTTATTTTCGTACCTTTACCTAGGACCTCTTTTAGACAACCTTCAAGGAAAAGCCCGGCATTCAATTAGTCTTAGTTTATTATACGAGAAATTTTGAATTTTCTAGCTTCTTACGGTTATAAGTATGTTTATAAGTGCTCCAATATCCAGAGCTAAATTTTATGTCCTAAGTGCTTTTCATGTGTTAGGTTGGGAGCTAGTTATTACCTTTATAGGACATGTTTTTTAAGATTTGGGTCACGAATTCTTTGCTAACATTGAAGACTAAAATGCGACGGATACGATAGAAATCCACAGTTTCATTATAGGTACCTCTATTCACTTGAATCATACTTTTCTTACTCAATTTTTAAATGTTCTGGATGAAGGGAATGTTTATGTTAGGGCATGAGACTCATTTCATGGAGATTCCGTTAGTTCGGATCTCAACTTTTCAGTTAACAATGCTATTGCTTCCCTAGTATTAGTTAAGGAACAAAATCGTGCTGATTCTGCTACACATTTAGGAGTAAAGGACCACATTATTGTTGATATTTTGAGTTCTAATGTCATCCCCAAGGCGAGTGATTTGAATGAAGTTAGGCTCAGTGATGCCTACATCTTCTATAAGATGCTCTATGGGCTATGAGCTATTCAAGGGATGCCATTGGCTTAGTTTATCATCACCTCACTAAAGGAGGTAATGAAGATGCATAGACTGAACAAGGCCTTCTGCTTCCCAAGTCTATTGGGTTGGATCATTCGAGTAGCAGGAGTTGATGTTGATTATGAGGTTTTAGTAAATAAGGGTCATTATAATCAGATCAATTTTAGCATACTGAAACTATGGAAGTTTTCTCTAGTTCAAGGAGTATGGCGTTGATTAAAGTAGGGCGAGCAACCTGAAGCTCCACCTGCTCCTGATGCTCCATTAGCACCTGAGGAGGAGATGTGTGAGGCTTCATTTAAGGGTACATTGTGCATGCATCACCTCGTTGATCTTCGCCTATCGTAGCACCTCTACCAACCATGGACATCCCACAACAAGATCTTATGAATATGTTATTGAGGATGGAGTCTTGGCTTTCTTATGAGATTTTTAATTTGGCGTGGTGCGATGGATGCTCGTTTTGATGGGCTTATCCTTCTTATTGATAGCATGGATTCTTGCTTATCAAGCCTTGAGGACCATCAGAGAGCCCGTTGAGCATAGTCCTGATTTTTAGTTTTTTTCGTTGGATTTTTCCCATATGTTTTAGGATATTTACTTCTGTTTTTTTTTGTCGTATGTTTTTCTTTCAATTTAGTAGTATAGGTTTCTATTTGGTAGTATAAGTTGTTGTTTCGAATTTGATTCATACATTTTGATGTATTGTGACTTCTTTGAAGTACTTTGATTACATATTATACTATTGGAGCATATTTTGTTATTTTTTATGTTTGATCTTCTCAATGCTTTCAGTTCTTGCAATTCCACCGATGGATCATCACGCGTCTACTAAATGAGTGTATTTCTTTCCCTACTCCCCTACTTTATGAGTTTCTTTTCAATTATAAACATTGAGGACAAAGTTTTATTTAAGTGTGGGGGAGACAATTAATCATTTACACATTATAGAGATTTATTAGGGATTTATACACTTTAGTCTATGGATTTATCATCATACGCTTTTGTATTGTAAGTTTAAAAGTATTTTAATTTATCATAAATTTCATAATAATCTATAAATTGTGAATTTTTTTTTGTAATTTTGATACTTATTATTGCCTATGTTTTCTCTTGAATTTAATTCTTTTTCCATTTGGAAATTTTATATGATTAAATTAACATATTAAGGATAAATGCTTTTAACTCATTTCATATCTTGGATAATGGATACTTAATGATTAGAAGGGTATTCCACTTAAAAAATGCCATGTACTAAGTAATTATGTCACTTCTTTGAAGATAATTTTATCATAAAAAATGAAAAAGAACCGGAATTAATCATATAAAAAATAAAAGAAAAAAGCAAAAATTTACTTAAAATAAATAAGTGAGCAAATTTTCACTCTGTTGACTTTTAACCGCATATAAAACCGTAAGGTTGAAATTATTGAGTGGTGCTAATAGCTAGTTGATGTTAGTGACTCAATTGATGAACCCAGCGTTGTTCACGATAAAAAGTTCACCTTTGTGTTATAAGATTAAGTGACTACTCAACCAAGCTTAAGTACTCATAAATTAATTTAAATTTATGCTTTTGAAATTAACGAAAGGATGTGAAAGTGTCACAAAGATGATGCATTAAACTCAATATATTTCCTTGTACATGTGGAATTAATTTTTTTTTACTTAAGCTTAAGATTGAAAACTTATGAAATGATTTAAATACATTTGAGATTTAATATGATTAATTAATTATATAACATTTCCAAGCATCATTATTTTTTTAAGGAGGAAGAACATATTTCCAATAATAGTGTTATTAATTCTAGATAGAGTTTCCTATATTTATATCCTATTATAAAATTGATGATAAATGCTTAAGTTTGAGGGAATTATTAGGGGTCAAATTGATTGAGCTTTTAATATTTATTAAATAATGACCCTTAATTTAGTGTTAAATGTCGCATTGATATTTTATATTGTTTAATTTGCAAGAAATGGAGATTATTTGGTGAATTATGAAGATTGGAGCAAGAAAAGAGTCAAATTGTAACATTTAGGACCAATACATGGGTCTATTCAGACCCTCGTATAGAATTGGTGATTTAAGACCAATATGATAGGCTCAGGGTGCCATATTGTCACGAGTCAATCCTTCATATTAGAGGTCAAACAAATATATCCACCTTAAATCTCCACAATTACGGCTTTAACGTGTTCTCCATTAATACATTTGTCTTCTAGTACTAAGTGGGAGTCCAGAGAAGCTAAAAGGTGACAAAAAAGCACAGGTACACACATTCACTCATAGAGAATCAAATCTGAGTTTAGTGGGAGAGGCTCTTCCTTCTCTCTTAGTGTTTTTCTTGTAGTTGTTTAGCTTCAAACACTTGCAATTCGAGTTTTAATGTTTTTTTAGTTGCTATTTCTTAGAGCTTATAGCTGAGATGTATATATGAGTTTCTAAACCATCATAGGGGTTTTCTAGCTCATATTCTTTATGTATTTGTTCTATTTTTAGATTAATTAAAGTTTATGTTCTTAAGCTTACATCTTTATATGTTATTTGATTTTTCTGCAAGTTCTTAGCGATTTAAAGCTATGTTAGAGTCTAGAATCAAGTTAAGGAGTTCAAGAAATGTCTAGGAACTTTCTTCGGATATTTTTGTAACCTTTAAACTTATTATTTCAGCTTATAAATTTATATTTGTCAAAGTATGTTGCTTAAGTTGTTTATTTTGTATGCTTTGATCAATATGTGTGGCTAAATTGTGTTTGTACTAAGGATCGGTGTCTTAATGATTAAAAAGAGCTTAAAGGTATTACAAGCGTTTGATTTTTTTTAATTTAAGGTCTGGAAGTTCTGATTTTAAGTTAGCTACTTAAGATTAGGTTTTAGATAATCTATACTTGAGAAATCAACTTAGTTTATTGAAAAAATCAATAAACAACACAAATTAATAAATGAATGATCAAACTTTGATTTTTTGTGAGAATTGGAAATCAAATACTACAAATCTATAAACTACCTTCTTATTTTTAAATCCTATTAACTTAATTTAATGGATGGTCAAACTTTAAATTAAGATTAATAGAGAAAGAGCATAAGTCTGAACTATGAATTTGCTTTAAAATTGTGAAGGAAGTCTAAATCAACCTTTAAAATTGTTTAAAACTTAATTAAATCATTAATCACCTAATCTTTAGCCATTTTCCATAATTCGGTAATTTTTAGTAATTTAGAAACCATTTTAAAACTCAAAATTGCAAGGTTTGAAGTGAGTTAGGATAAGTTAGTAATTTTCATATTTTTAATCAATTGTTTGGAATTTCCTAAATAATTATAATGCAATTAATCTAGTAGTTATCCATTTTTCCCCTTAGGTTCAATACTCAAAACCTTAAATATGTTTTATTATGTTACTTGTTTGATAGTTAAACTTGCCTTATCACGTTGGTTTTCAAAGTAAAATTGTTAAAATCAATCCAAATTTCATAATCATATAACCAACGCCTAATAGAATGAAACACTTTTCTATAATTTTGTATATTTATATAGTGGGTATGATAATGGACCAGACCATCTTGCTTTACAAAAAACCTAAATGCATAATAATTTTGAGTTTTTGTATTTCTATAGAAATTATACTTATTCTTTTTAGCATGCGTTTTCTTCCTAGATCATGGTCTTGATGTATATATAAATGCATGATGTTGACTCCTATATTGAGATGATGCATCATTTTCTACGAATAGCCTGTAAATTCTTTCCTTTAACAAATACGGTTTTACTAGTTATGGACTATTCTCATTGTTATATCTTAAACCAAATATATCGTTTGAAGACTTTTGACCACTAAGCATGCAATCTAACTTTTTTCTTCCTTTAGTGAATATAGATGAGTTCCTAACACTCTCTAATTCCTTTCTTGTTGATGTATTCTCCTCTTATAATTGTTGCTTATCATTATCCACATTCTTTAGTTCTACTTATTTATTTAAATATTTATCTTCCTTTATCAATTTTTGTGTACAATCTTTTTTTACACTTATTGAAACAAATTCATGTTTTAACTTCTCATTTTCTAGTTTGCATGAATCTAGTAATTTCAATATTTCCTTATATTTAGTAGACAAATTCTTCGTTTTCTTAGTCAAATGTTCTAATTATTCTACTAATTCATTATACAAAAAATCTACATCACAATCATCTTCATCATGATTTGAATTTAAGCATATAGGAACTTCATGATTATTTATAAAAAAAATTGAATTTGATTGTACCTCATCACATAGGAAGCATATGTGAGCTACTTCTCCATGTATACTCTCATGTTCTTCACTTTAATTTATGCCTTCATAGGTATTCTCTAAAACGCATCATATTTCATAAGAGGATTCATAACTTAAAACTCTATCAAAAACTCTATCAAACTCTTCCCTACTAAAGGCACAAAGCAAAATATTTATAACTTTACAATTTATAATAATGAAACTTTCATCCACTTTGTCCTATTCGTTCTCTTCCTTTGGTAATATATTCTTTAAAATATCTACAACTATAGTCTTTGTTGGGATGTGGGGATGATTTTCTATAATATCCTAAAATACTATTCCTATAGCCAAAAGGACTTTTTCATCCTAAGTTTTCAATTTTCATCATTATTTCCATCAAAATAAGGGAATCTATCTAAAATACAAAACATGTTATAACCTTAAAATAACTATTTCGTTAGAAATAATCTTATATGATTCCTTATTCTAATACCAATTATTAGTCCCTATATGACACTTAAGGGTGGGATAAATTATGCATTACTAAATTTTTCTAAGTTGTTATAATTATTTTACACCTAATTTGAAGTTTCCTCTTAATCTAATTGCAAAAGTTGAAACATTTAATTAATTAAGATAATTAAATCAAATATGTTTGAAAAATATATGTGAAATTATAAATCATTTATTAAACAATTGAAATGTGCAAGCTCAAACAATATAATAAAAAATGATATGATGGAAAACAAAATATTTTGCAAAGTTAAAAGAGATAGGGAGAGAATGCACAAACCAAATTTATAATGGGTCATTGTCAGCTCTAAACTTATGTCCACTTTCTAACACCTTGTTAGGAATTTCATATAAACGAAGTTTTACAAGTACTTCTTTTTTTCACAGACCCTAAAGTAACTATTACAATACCCCACTTTTTCTATGGGTAAAAGTGCAACCCTTACAAATATTCAATTTTTCTATGTGCCCAAGTTTAATCCTTCACAATTTTACACTTTTAATTGAACCACCCTACAAACTAAACTTCATAAAGATATCCCACTTAACCAATCCAAGCCTTTAGGGGCTTATAAATTAATTTAAATATGAATGCAACAACTTTCACAACACCAAAATCAACCAAATGCTCACATAAATTCTCAAACCACTTCTTGATTGTTTTTTTACATTCAGTTGATACTCAACACACGCAATGGATGGTTGAACAAAACCTAAAACCCCTATTTATAGGTGAAAATATCCAACTAGTTGTTTGTGACTGTTGTCTACTTTATAATTCATTTAATTTATTTTCTTGTTGATTTTTACTCGTTGGTGTGTGATTCTTGCATATTTTAGTTGATTGGTATTATACACTAATGTATACCAATGTTTAACTAGTCTATGCTAAAATAGCATATTAATTGACCAATCTCTAACGCAAGTCGACAAGTCACTGGTAGATCAATCTACCATCTAGATTGGTTTTCCGTAAACATTTAGACACTTAAACACATTCAAATCACCATAAAAGAAATCGTAACACTTCTAAATACTTTCTAACATATTTTAACCCATTTTCAAACAATATTTTGATACAACATTTAATATATTTGACCATTCTAACACAATCACACACTTTCATAAAATCTATCCTCAAAGTTCGTCCTAATATATTTCTAATATTTTATGTTACACATACTTTAACATACACAAATAGTCACACACAAACACACACACACACTCACACCACACTAATTCTCTTAACATATTTTAATGTATCAAAAGGATTTTTAAAAACTATTCACATTCACAATTCCTTTTGATTATGTATCTTCTATGCATTGTCACTAACTATGACTACAAAACGCATGATGTGAGCCTTTTAATACTATGGGAAGAATAAGATAAGATTACATCAAAACTTACAACAATTAACCTATTAAAATTCTTTCTTGATCTATACCTTAAGCCTTTCTTTTCTTTGATCTTTATAGGCTCCATTTTATATTCCCAGGCTCCAAAATTCGTCCTCATGACACCTTTTATCTTCAAGTAAACACTTCATCTTCAAACCTATATATTAATGTTTTATCATCAAAATTAAGTAGAACCACCCTTGTTTCAACATTATTTCAAACATATGTGAAAAATTAAAAGTATAATATGTTATCACAAAAAACTTTGGCATTAATGATTTATAATTTATTTAAATGTAGTAGAAGATGATACATATATGTTTAATGAAAAATTATTTTATGAATTTTCAAATAGCATTGAAAATTTTGACAATGATGAGATACAACCTTCTTTAAAAGAATAATTATAATTATTACAATTATTTTAAAATTTTATGATATATTTAATTTTTATTAGAATTTTTTTTGGAGAAAATAACACTCCTAACAAGAGCCACAGGTAGCTCATAATAAAGCATGAAGGGCCACAGGCGACCCATAAATACAGTGAAAGAAAGCAAGGAGCCACAGGCAGCCCGCTGAAACAAGAAAACAAGGACCAAGCAGGCGGTCCACAGAGAAACAAAAAACTAAGTAGTGAGTTTCCAGATATGAAGCTGGGAGTCAGGGATCTGGAAATGGGACTCAAGGCTAAGGAGCCGAAGGCGGACAACCTCGGAGATCTCTGCAATAACATCTGTGGGGGAGCGATTTTGTTTCCTGAAGATGAGGTTATTCCTCTCATACCAAAGAAAGTAAACTGTGGCAGAGAAGACTAACCGTGAAACAAAGTGCCTGAACTCTTGTTGCCGTCGAAGATGGGTGGAGGCCCACTGCAGAAGAGGAGACTAGGAAACCAAAGGCCAAGCTATGGGGGTCCTCGTTAAGAGAAAAAAGAGAGGAGAACCTGCAATAGAAAAAAAGATGGTCATGCGTCTCGAAAACTGAGTTGCATAAGATACAAGTCGAATCTACCAGGACACGAAACATCTGAAGCCTATCCATAGTCCGAAGCCGCCCCTGTGAAGCTAACCAGAGGATAAAGGAATGTCTCAGGATATTCCCTAGGAACCAAAGAAGATGGTGGATCGGATCCACTGGTCATTGGGCTCAGAGAAGGTTCCATGTAGAGTCTACAAAAAAAAACTCCAGATGGGTGACTTTTCCAAACCCAACTATCTGAATGTCGCATTCACGACCGAGAATGGAT
The DNA here is from genome assembly GCA_028565735.1 of Pinacopodium congolense. Lineage (NCBI taxonomy): Eukaryota > Viridiplantae > Streptophyta > Magnoliopsida > Malpighiales > Erythroxylaceae > Pinacopodium > Pinacopodium congolense. The sequence continues at coordinate 18,004 of JAOXYD010216723.1, forward strand.
GGAGGTCCAAACCTGCTGAAGCTCACTGTCCCCCTCTGGAAAAACCCATTCCCCAGCCTCAATAATCTCGAAGACCCTAGCATCCCAAGGTAGCCTAGTAGATGAGAGAAGCCGAAAAGAAAACCGATCACATAAAGGTCCCTGATCTGGTAACCAATAATCCTGCCACAGTCAAGTATCACGCCCATCCCCAATGGAGACAACTATAAGGCCACGAAACCACTCCCAACTCAATAGAATCTTCCTCCAAACCCAGGAGGAGCTAGAGGGGACTCGGATGTGCCAAAAGGATCTTCCCTGAAGCAAAACTGCATGAACCTAGGTAGCCCAAGTAGAGGATCTATCAACGAATAGGGGCCACACATACCTAAGTATGGAAACCCTATTCCAATCACGAACCCTCCTGACTCCCAAACCACCCTCCTTCCGAGGAAAGCAAACTGATTCCCAAGCTACCTTTGCCCCGTGATGGGACAAAGACGTCCCCCTCCAAAGGAAAGCTGGGAGAATGCTCTCAATGCGACGGGAGATGCTAGCTGGTAAGATGAACAGACTAGACCAGTAAACCTGAATAGAGAAGAGCACTGATTTGATCAGCTGTAACCATCATAGGTAAGAGAGGAAGAATTTTATAATCAGATCCGGGTAAGAATCCACTCCCCTAAAGGCAAGTAGTCTCCATGTCTCAACCGAGTTGTGATAAGAGGGACATCCAGGTAACGGATTGGGAGAGAACCGAGCTGAACCCCAAGAGCTTGCGGTAAAGAGGAGGAATCATCCTCAGAAATCCCGGAGAAGAATACTCGACTTTTAGCCAAGCTCATAGTCAAACTAGAGACCCTCTCAAAATCAGCCAAAACTTGTCTGGTAATCACAAGAGAATCTGAATCTGCCCGACTGAAAATCATCAAGTCATCTGTAAAGCAGAGATGAGTAAGAGATGTCGGCCCATATCTCCAGTGGAGCTAAAAGCTTGGAGCTGCAGTAGCCTCCCTCAAAATCTCATCCAAACCCTCCATCGCTATAACAAATAGATAAGGGGAGAGGGTCCCCCTATCACACCCCCCGCGTCGTCGAGAAGTAGCTATGCAGTGCTCCGTTAAGGGCAACAAAGAAATAAGCTGACCGAACACACGCCTCAATCTAACCAACCATACAGTCAGGAACGCCAATAGTCTATAAACCCATGATAATGAACTCCCAACTGATAGTGTCAAAAGCCTTACGAATATCAACCTTGAGAGCACACCGTGGAGGTGAACGATCAAGATGATAATCGTGAAGCAAGTCCTGAGAAAGAAAGATGGCATCAGCAATCTGTCACCCCGGGAGAAAAACCATTTGAGCAGGACCAATCACCTTAGGAAGAACCACTCTCAACCAATTTGCAATGACCTTTGAGATACACTTATAAAGGACATTGCAACAGGAAATTGGTCGAAAATCACCCAAAGTCTGTGGGGACTCCAACTTAGGAACCAAAGTAATCCTAATGGAGTTCACCCATCGAGGCATAAC
>JAOXYD010216733.1:0-19518 GCA_028565735.1 Pinacopodium congolense
TTGCTGGGGTATTCCTTAATCTAAGTGTCTATTTTAGATACAATTGGTCAAAGAAAGTTGAAGTTAATAGCGGATGTTAATAACTATTACCACTATTGTTCAATATGAGATAATTCAAGACGTTCTTAGCCCATAGATGGAGGCATCTAATGATACTACTAGTGATTTTAAGATGTCTATAGTAATACAACAAGAGATAAGGTCAATCCAGGTACACATTTCTTTACGTTTGATACTTATTTAAAATTAATCATTAATTTATTTTATTATAAGATCTTTTTTGTTAGCTTACATTTTCTTAGTCAAAGTAATTTGGAAGCATTGTTACAAAATTACAAAGATTCCAATTTGAAGTATGAGTCAATATGTGAGTGCCTGTAGATGTGAAAGAAATTAGAGTACGTTTGAGTTCATCTATTCTAGAAAGAGGAATAGATTGAAACACAAGAAATTAAATAATTTGATTTATATTAGATACAATTTGAAGTTCCGAAACAGATAAGTTATATTGTAATTGTCATTATTATGTTCAATATCATTTTTGAAATATCATTATTAATTTAATTTAATTTGTTTACTATAACTCTAAGTGAAACAATTACTTCTTTAAATCCTATTTCCGTTGACCATATTGACGTTTTGACAAATTAAATTTATGAGGAACTAAGTCTTTTAGATGAAAGTGATTTAGAATATGATGTTGGTTGGGAAAGTATTAACATACTATTTAATGCAGTGCGATTAGATGGTGGTGATGATAAGGCTCTTTTTAATAATGAAGACTTTATACTAAATGATAATTGAATCTAGTATGATTTTAATGAATTGATCATGAAGAATGAATTTTTGAGTTTTTTAAGTTTTCTTTTCTTTGCACTTGTATTTGATGTATATGTTAAATCTTATATAAGTTAACTGTAAATATTTTTATTTCATAGTTCAATTCCACTTTATAAAGTTATTATGCATGATTATTATGTTAGTTATGGTATTTATTATTTCATGTATTATTCTTATTTTATGATGTTTAGATACTACTGATTATTGTTTCATGAATTGTTATTATTAATGATGTTCTGGTGTAATGATCTTCAATTATGTGATTTAATAAGAATGAAGAAAATAATTATTATTGTATTATATTTATTAAATATTTAAGATAAGTTGAAATAAAGTTAATAAGGGAATGCATAATATATATACAAATTATTTTTACAAATTTTATGAAATTTAAAAACTATTTCATAATTTTAAAAAATTATGTACATAAGTACGAATATAGTATTATTTTAGAAGAAAATGATACAATATCGAATTTCAAAACATTGGTGACACCTACATTGAGTGTATAGCACTCAAACTTAGTATAAAGTACATGCAATCGTTAAAGGTTCTTTCACACCATAAGGATCACAATAATGTCTCTAGAACACGTGTTTATATTTCTAACTACACTACTACTACTCACCAGTTCCTCTTGCTGATCTTTATGAGTCTGACAAGGAACACTCAATACGCAAGCGTCCCGCTCCACTGACTAAATATGATTCCATGGATGAGGACTTGATCAATAAAGCAGTCAGACGTAGTAAAAGTTGCCTTAAAGGTTTCTTTAAATTTGAAGCAATTGATGATAAGAAGGAACGTAAATCATTAGGTAGTAAACCTTTAAAATCAAGAAGCAAATCCAACCCTTGAGTTGGAAGAAGTCACACGCCTCAACATCGCCCAACTGATATCTTTGGATTCATATAACCAAGCAGAGATTATATGCTATGTATGTGCATGTTTGTCTACTGGAGAATAAGAATTTCTTTTGATGTTATGCTTTCTAGAGATGGGTGATGTACTTATGGAACCTGATCCTGCTATCTAGTTGGAATATGAATAACTTGTCATATTTGCTGTTATTGATGAAAAATAAAACAAATGAATGGGCTAAAACTTCTCAGCCATTGATGTAAGCATTTCTTATATAGGAGAAAGGAAAGATCAATAACCAACTTAAGAAGCTACTAGAAGAAAGAAAATAAATGGAGTCTGCAAGGCTAAAGGAGAGATGTGGGCCTCAAGACAAAGAACACCAAAAACATGACAATAGCTCAGAGGTAATAACTCAGAAGGCCCAATGTTCATTCTTATTTATTAGTTGATTGGGTCAAGTCCAGCTAAGGCCTTGATTTTTTCTTCTGCAGCCTATCGGCCCAGTGAGTCTATTGAGCCTGGATATATAAAAGGTAGGAAAGATTTGGAAGCTTAACCCTATATAGCAGTTGGCTTCCTGTCCTGTGTCGTTGCTGCTTAAGTCGAAAACCTCGACTCTAACCCTTTCTATCCCGATGTAGAGTTCTCGTTGTCGAGTGTCCCTAAACCTTTATCTTTCAGTAGCCTCCTGTAAGCTAGAGTATACATATCATGGATACCTAGTTTAACCAGAAAAGAGTGAAAAGGAGAGGGAGACAAGGCCTTAGTGAAAATATTGGCAAGCTTAGAGCTTAAAGCAATGGGAAGAAGATGAACATCACCGGATCTAATTTTTTCACCAACGAAGTGGTAATCGATTTCGATGTGCTTCATTTGTTCATGAAAGATTGAATTTATCGCTGACTTTTTGTTGCAAAACAGATAGGTGGGTCATGGTAGTTTAAAGTCAAAATCTTTAAGGAGATAAAAGAGCCACTGGAGCTCACAAGTGTTTGTTGCGAGAGCTCAGTATTCTACTTCGGAGGAACTGCGGGAGATTGTCACCTGCTTCTTGGATTTCCAAGAGATCAGCAAGGAGCCAAGGAAAATGTAGAAACCCATGATAGATTTGAGGGTGGGGTTTCAAGACATGAAGCCCAGTCTGAGTCTGAAAAAGATCAAAGTTGAAGTGAAGAGGATCGGTGGAAAAGGATCCCCTGTCCTAGAGATGCTTTGAGGTAATGCAAAACTGGATGTGTTGTCTGTAAATGTGAGAGTGTAGGTTTGTCGAGAAATTGTGAAAGCTGTTGGACAACAAAGCTAATATATGGTCCTGTGATTGTTAGGGACAATAGCTTTTTGATGAGACACCTGAAAGCTATTATATCATAATAAGGCTCTCCGGAGGCAGTAAGATGACTATTCGGTGCCATTGGAGTAGAGGAGGGCTTATAGTGCAGGAAACCTATCTCTTCTAGGAGGTCAAGAGTATATTTAAGCTTGGACAAATTGATGTCAACTGAAGAACGAGATAGCTCGAGGCCAAGAAAATACTTGGCAAGTCCAAGATCTTTAATGCTAAATGTAATGTCCAGAAATTGCTTTGTTGATGTAATTAGGTTGATATCACTACTAGCTAACAGTAAATCATCCACATAGATGAGCAAGGTGATAAAGCTGGTGTCTTGGAGCTTGGTGAACATTGAGTGATCAGAAGCATATTGGAGGAACCCTATTGAGGTAAAAGCCGAGTTAAGCTTAGCATGCCACTGTCTACTAGCCTGCTTAAGTTTGTAATTGCTCTTATTAAATTCTCAAACCATGGTAGGGTCAGGTAATTGAAGTCTAGGAGGTGCCTTCATGTAGACCTCTTCATGAAGGTCACCATAGAGAAAGGCATTATTGATGTCCAATTGATGCAAATGTTAATTCTGTGAAGCAGTAAGGGCAAGAATGAGTCTAATGGTGATATGTTTAACCATAGGCGAGAAGGTAGCATTGTAGTCCAAACATGCCTATTGGGTGTAGCCCTTTGCAACAACTGTGCTCTTGAAGCGAAGAAGGGAACCATCAGAGTTAAACTTAAGTTTATGTACCCATTTGTATTCGACAGTAATCTTGCCTTTAGGTAAGTAGGTAAGTGTCTATGTTTGGTTGGCTTGTAGTACCTGCAACTCCTCTTTCATTGCATTCTTCCATTCTATGTACTGCATAGCTTTATGATAGGTAAAGGGTTCTTTATGGGATGTAAGGGCCATAAAAAAAGCTTTGTTGTGGCGGCTAAATTCTGGTAGGAAAGAATAAAAGAAAGGGAGTGGGGAGAGGCATGCAGTAAGGATGGGCAGTCATAATCATTGAGATAAGAGGGGGTTTAGGTTGTCTAGTTGAACACGGGGTTGAGGAGGAGGAGAAGGAGATGATGCTGAGGATGCTTGTGAAGAAGGAGATGAATTGTTAGAGAAAGAGGGTATAAGATCATAGGAAGGAGTAGAAATGTCTGTAGGCAAGATCGGGGTAGGTATAGAAGAAGATGGTGATGGTAAGGAGTGAAAGGGAAAAGAGTCTTCATAGAAAGTGACATCCATAGAGAGAAACAATTGCTTGGTCTCTAAATCCAACAGCTTTTAACCTTTAGTCCTTGTAGAAAAACCAAGAAAAATAGATTTCCTCGCTCTAGGATCTATTTTGCTTCTGCTTGCCTCTTTGGTGGAGGCAAAGCAGAGGCAACCAAATACCTTGAGGTGATCAAGGTTTGGGTTAGTGCCAAAAAGAATGGAAAAGGATGATTTGTGAGATAGGAGGGGTGAAGGAATGCGATTGATAAGGTAAACTACATGTAGGACACATTTAGACCAATACTTGGTAGGGATGTTGGCTTGCATTTTAAGTGCCCTTGCTACATTTAGGATATGTTGGTGTTTTCTTTTAACCCTACCATTTTGATTTTTTTTTAGGGGGGGAGGGTTTCTATACAAGTAGTTTCATGTAATATTACACGTTTTGTAAAGAAGCATATCATGAGAAATTCAGCTCTTTGATCACTCTTGATGCATTTTATTTTCTAGCTAAATTGTCTTTCCACATAGGCAAAGAAAATTTTGATTAACTCCCTGGTTTCAAATTTATGTTCATTAAGTGAATCTAGGTCATGCAGCTTCGATCATCAATAAGGGTCAGGTAGAATCTATGTCCATGTACTGAAGGAATTGGATAAGGACCCCAAATATCAGCATGTATATTGTTAAAGCAAGAAGAGGCAACAGAATTACTTACATTGAAAGGTAACTTTCTTTTTTTTTTTACAAAGGGAAAAATTTCGCATTGAGTTATATGTTGAAAGAAAATAGAAGAGTTAATGCTAGATAACAACTTGAGTCTATGATTGGAAAGGTGTCCAAGTATTTTGTGCCAAATGTAGTCAGGTTGAAAAGAATAAAGTTGACTCGAGTGAGGGAGATAGTTAATAGAGAGCGTTTAACTGATTCGCAAAACCAATCATCCTCAAAGTCTTGTGTTCCTGAATCACACAAGAATTATTGGTAAAAGTTAGTATGCAATTTGAAGAATGAGTGAGTTGGATAATGGAAACAAGGTTGAATGTAAAATTTGGAACATAAAGGACATTAGTTAGCATAAGAGAGGAAATATAATCAGAACCAATGTGTGTAACATAAGCTTGTTGTCTATTTGGAAGTTTCACTTTCAAGTTTTAAATTTCTGTGTATTCTGAGAACAACTGCAGGTTGCATACGATGTGGTCTGTGGCACCTGAGTCCAAGATCCAGCAAAAAGGCTAGAGGTAATGTTAATTAGGTGAGAGTTTACTTGCAGTATTTTTAGTGATGGTATTGATTTGAGGTGAGGATGCTGGAATGTTGATAATTTCCTTCTCTTTATTAGCAATTCCTTTAATTGATGGTACTCTTGTGGTGTCAGGTTATAGCTGGGAGCTAGAAGAGTACTTTTTAGACAAGATTGACCAGCATCTGAGGTTGAATCAGCATGTAAGTCCACCTGATTGGCGGATCTAAATTTGGTTCGTCCACTATTTCTTGATTGGTAAGAAGTTGTTTTAGTGTGATTTGCTAGAAAATTTGGTGGAAATCCATGCTTCTTGAAACACTTATCTTCAATGTGTCCTTGATACCCACAGTATGTACACAAGGGTTTTTTTGTGACTTGGTAAGGTTTACGAGTGTCTATTTTTGAAAAAAAGGCTTGGGGTTCATGGTTGGCAGGGATATAAGTAGCCAGTGTATGGGAAGAGTATAGTTGCCTTTCATGTTGATTAACCATAGAAAAAGCTTTTTTAATGTTTGGTAAGGGGTCCATTAACATGATTTGGTATCTAATAGTTGTATAGGATTCATTGAGTCCTTTCAAGAAATAGATGACACAATCACTTTCTTGATACGATTTAATGATTGGTATGACCTCACAAAAACACCGTGGTTGGCATCTACATTTGGTATGGGTCTTAGGTTCAAAAATTCATCCCACAACATTTTAAAATGAGTATAATAATCTGACACGATCATGTTACCTTGTCTAAAAGAATAAATTTCTTCGTAAAGATCTAAAATACGGAAAAAGTCAGCTTGTGCAAATCTGTCATGTAGATCCTTCTGACCTTTGTATCAGAATCTAGCCAGATAACATTATGTGCTATTGACTCAATTACTAATCTCATAAACTAAGATAAAACCATGGTGTTGCATCTTTCCCAGTAGGCAAATGCAGGGTCTTCTCTAAGTGGCATGTTAATACTGCCATCTATAAGTTTCAGTTTGTTTTTTTTTTTTCTATAACAAAGCCATCCTTATTAACCTAGACCATGGATGGTAATTGGGTCTAGTCAAGAGTGATGACACTAAGATGAGTGATGGGTTTTCATTTGGATACAAGTAAAAAGGGGAAGCAGGATGATCATCTGGTCTTATGCTGGTCTAAATTTGGTGATGGTCACCAGTGTACTGATGTCCTGCAACACTGGCATAGGATGGTCCCCCTGACATCTTGACTTAAAAAAATGAGAAAAAAGAAGGAAGAAAGAGCTTTATAGAGAGCTTGAGAAAAACAGAAGAAAACACTCCAATAAGTAAAGAAAATATAATAGGCTGAAGCAACCACAAAATGCCACTTAAGTCCAAAGAAGAATACGCTCCAATACCATGATGAAAAATAAAACAGATGAATGGGCTAAAATTTCTCAACCCTTTTTTTATTAATATAAGCGTTTCTTATATAGGAGAAGGTAAAGAACAATAACCAACTTAAGAAGATACTACAAGAAAGAAAACAAATGGAGTCTGCAAGGCTAAAGGAGAGATGTGGGCCTCAAGATAAAGAACACCAGAAACAAGTCAATAGCCCAGAAGTAACAGCTCAGAAAGCCCAGACACAAAATAACAGCTCAGAGGTAACAGCTCAAAAGGCCCATTGTTCATTTTTATTTATTAGTTGATTGGGTCAAGTCCAGCTAAGGCCTTGATTTTTTCTTCTTCAGCCCATCAGCCTAACGAGTCCATTGAGCTCGGATATATAAGAGGTAGAAAGATTTGGAAGCTTAACCCTAGACAGCAATTGGCTTCTTGTCTTGCGCCGCTACTACTTGGTTTAGAAACCTCAACTTTAACCCTTTCTGACTCGACGTAAAGTTCCTGTCGTCTAGTGTTCCTAAACCTCTATCTTCTAGTAGTTATATGTATTTTATACTGCAAGTCCAAGCCCCGACAAGTAACATGTGCTCTGCAAGGTTATTGCTAAATGGACAAAGTGTTGTAAAATAAGCATTCATCCAATCATTGGCATAGAAATTTTTACAATTTTCCCTTTTAATGTAAAACATAAGAATAAGAAAAATAAGAATATTTTAATAAATCTGGTTATACTTTTCTATTGAATTTTCTTCTTTTATAAATTCGTAAATTGTAAGTATATCTAGCTTCTAACAGTATCTATAGATTGAATATAAAGGAGAACTCAATTGCTTTTGAAAGGAAGAAGAAGAATAATGCTAGCAATTATTTCTTTCTTCTTGCTTTTATATGAAAAAAAATCATTTTTTAACATTAAAATTAATTAAAATTACATAAATTCAAACTTTAATTATAATTAATTTAATCTTAATAAGCTCAAATATCACATGTTGATTTTTGAAGTTTCTAGAACTTTTCAAGTAAGCGTAATTTAATTAAAAAATTTCTCTCCTTTGGTAGAATTTTTTGTGTAATTCATTATATTTCTAATATGATGGCAATGATTATATATTGTAATTTTAATTCATAATTAGATTTAAATAATTAAAATTCTTTTTAATTTATCTTTTATTTTTAAATCAAATAATTTATAATTATAGATTACTGACGTTTAGTAATATATCATAATCACTCAAATATTAAGAATGTTAAAGTCGTTTAACTTAACTTGCTTATGTATAATTATAAAATATAATTTAATCCTTTTGTCCACTAATGTTTCGATTATAATTAAAGTATGGAATTATGTTTTCTCTAAATAATTTAATCATATTCATTCTTAGTAATTAGTAAACGATTTATTATTGATATTTGAAAAATAAATTTTCAAAAGATTAAAGATTTCTCAAATTATTACTAATAAAAAATAATAGAACATTTTCTCTAATTATTTTAGAGTGACAAATCTTTTATTAATTCACTTAATTATTTTCATATAGTTCATACTTTATCTAATTGCTATTCATTTGAACTACTCCATGAAATAAATCATAAGTAGTATCAAAATATAGTAATTCATAAAAGTTATAACTTTAATGATCTCAACTTTAAGGATTAATTATATAAATATCATAATAAGATAATCCATAAATACATAATTAATGTTACATTTAGGATCCTCATAATCAGATTCGTTCAGTAAATTTAATCTTAAATAAATATCCACACATTTGTTTAAATATCTTCATACTTTAATCTATGAGAGCGATTACCTTCTTTATAATAAAGAAGCATATTATGTGTTAGTTTAACTATTCTATCAATATTATATCTTAATGAAACTATAAATAAAAATATTTTAGGAATAATACAAAAATACAATTTGAATTTCATAATTTAAATCTCATTATAATTTTCAATTACACTAATTATTCTAGGAATTTTATCTTTATGATTAATGATTAATATAAGTGAAAAATATATAAAGATAAGGAATGGTTTTTATTAAATAAAATGCAATTTTATACATGTAATTTTGCAACCAGCCAGTTGACTATACTAAAGCTAATCACCTATATTAATCATGTCTCTTTTGAGAAAATAGTATAGTAAGAGGATCTGTAAGATTCTTTTCAGTGAGAACTCATTCTAATATGATATCCTTTGGCTCCATAATCTCAGTGATCAAGTGAAATTTCTTCAGTACATGTTTGGATTACTGATGAGACTCCGGCTCCTTCATATGTACAATAGCACTATTGTTATCACAGTATAAAATTATTGGATCAATAACCCTAAGAATCACTCCAAGTCTAGTGATAAACTTCTTAATTTAGGCAGTTTCCTTTGCTACCTCAAAAACTATAATATACTTAATCTCAGCCATTAAATCTGTAATGATTAGTTATTTTGAACTCTTTCAACTAACTTCACTACCATTTAAAGTAAATATGTTCATGATTATAATCTATTATCTTCTTGATTAGTTCAAAAACTGACATCTGAATATCCCTAAACTGTTAACTCAACACCTACATAAACTAGAAAAATATCTTTAGTTATTTTTAAGTACTTTAAGATGTTTTTCATAGTTGTTTAGGAGGTATGAAATAAACATAGTGAAAAATTGCTCAACTAGCTCCCTCTTTTTTTCTTTTTCTTCTTTCTTTTGCTTTCTTTTCTCACTTTTTTTCTTTTTTTCTCTTTGCTTGTCTCTTTTATTTTTCCTTGTGAAACAAAAAGCATTCTACATATAAAACATCATAATGATAATCAAGCATCTATTTTTTAAAGTCATGATAAAAACCAAATATCATCGATCCTTAATATTCATAATTAATTGCATAGACTTCCAAATTCTCACATACAATCAAATTCATCGTTTGTATATTTATCTATAATCCAAATTTACATGTAAATCCACTGGGCTTTCTATATTAACTTAGGAGTATGCAAAAGGAATCAGTTCCACCATATATTAACAACCACAATCCAGAAAAGCCATGATTAAACAAGAATTAGTCCATACTAATCATACGAATTAGATTAATCACATTAAGATGTACCAGTTAACATTTAACCAAACTTAGCATGATTCCGGATCAAAATGACCAAGTTAGATACAAAAAGTCACACAATTATCTAAGCGTGTCACTCTCAACATCAAAATCAACTCATTCTCCCCCCCAACTTGAATTGACTATAAAAGAACAATGAAGGAAAAGAGAAAGGAATAATAAAACTTCCCTAAATATGAACGTTGATACACTATAGCCATCCATGGTTACTAAAAATAAGAGAACAAGCCACAAAAGAATTGTGAAATAAAAAGAGAAAAAAAACACATAATGGAAAACAAAAGACAGAAATTTAGATATACGGTCCTACAAGGTTGGATTGCCTCCCAAAAAATGCTTCTTTAAGGTCCTTAGCTCGACCTTAACGTTATAGAATAATGATTCTTTTTATAAGTCCATACCTTCGTCCGAAATCATCATAGGTAGGATGACTTACCAAAGATGAATGAGCTTTTGTATCTGCCACCATTGCGCTCTCCATACATCATATTTCTTGTGTCAGGTATCTTAGGATGGCATTTTTGCATCCAATTGCTTTCCTGTAGTAAAAAATTAATATACCAATAATCTCAATAAATGAGGGTACCTAGTTTTTTTCATTAAAGCTTACAACTTCAACAGCTTCTTCTTCCTTCTTGATCAGCTCGCTGATAAGCTCCTCACCATACATAAATGAAGATTCCTCAATTGGCTAATTTGGCTCCACTTTTGGATAGCTGGGCGCATTTTCAAGTTTAGGTGAGACATTTAATCCATACAACAGTCTTATCTGCATCAACAAGTCGTGGGCAGAAGCTATAAGGTGTTCAATGCCAGCATTCATATTGGCAAGTTGGAAACCATGCAAAAATAAAAATTTATAGAACAACTTCTCCAATCGTGACTCCTCTTCTTGAAATAATTGCTCTAATTGTAAAGTCAAGTTAGAGATAGGGGCCTCTATAACTTGGATATGAGTTTATAATCTTGCGTTGGCCCTTTCCAATAGATTTGTTGACCTTGATTCCAGATGGTCATCGTCAATAACTCGCTCAATCTTGATTCTTCTTCCTACTATTGATAATAAATTTGAGGAGGTAGCTCATAGTAAGCCAGATCACTCCAAAAAGGCCTTAGATGATGTGCATCATAATATTTGTAGGTTTTGCTCCCGTGGTACTTGTAAGACATCAACTCAATTATTCCCCTGTTGATAGATGCCACGAAGTTGTCATACCACTGGTAGTCAAGATAGTCTTGCATATCCATGTCATCGCCTACCTACGATCATAAAAACAATGACACACATAACCAAAACTTAAAAAAAATAAAAAAATAAATAAAAAATCTAGAATAATCAATACCAATAAACCAAGTGTTAACAAACTAGATTCCCCAGCAATGACACCAAAAACTTGTTTCATTCTAAACATCTTAAAATATTAACAAATTTAATTCAAGACCAACCAAAGGCAAGCACACATGGTCAACAAGTAGTTTAAAATAGATTAAACCTCGAATATCATTCTCTATACAAATCTTAGTGTATACTAAATAAATTAATGTAAGATTATCTAGACAACTCTAAGCTGATTAGCTAAAGGAAAGGATTAAAACAAATGATAATTTAGTTAGGGCTTCAGATCTAATAGGTTAAGCAAAAAACAACATAAAGTTGGATAGACTTAGGGCCTATGTCACTAAAGCAAGACAAAACCAATGGTCATTGAAACATCCTTTTTCTTCTAACCTCAATCCAACTATTTTGGTTTAATAAATATATTGCAATAAAAGGCTTTAATCTTAAAACACCTAAAATTAAGTAAGTTAATCCTTTGAATCCTCATAAAAGACTTTAGAGCCAATTAAACACCTAAATTAAATTGTGTTACCTAATTAATCTTCCAATAATCAGTAGCCCATGTTCTGGGTCCTCTGATCATCTAAAAATCCTACTAAGATGGCCAATCAAAGTAGGATTATGTATTAAGAACTTTAATTAGGTAAAATTCCTATAACAAATATAAACCCATCCCAATCCTAACCCTAACTAGGTATTTAAGCATGCATAATTATCAATAGAAATGAGAATAAACCAAATAAACACATATTTATCGATTAAATCAAGAGTTAATATAGAATAGATAAAAAAGGGATGGAATACAACCAATAAATGGTCAAAATCTGTTGAAATCCTATCTTTAGATCCACCTACAAGCTCTTATAACATCAAATCCACTAGCAAAGGCTATATGAAACCCAAAAAAAAAAAAACTAAAAAAAACCAAAAGATAAAGGAATGAAAATGCCTAAGGAAGCTAAAACTCTCTTCTAGCCGAGGCCCCTCTCCTTTAATCTCTGAATCTCTATCTTTTGCATTGCTTTTGGCTTTTATACGTCTCTGAATGATGCTTATGGCTTATCAAATGAAGCCGAGTCATTTCATTAATGTTTTGCTTGGGATTTAAATGAAACACAACATCTAGACACGTATATGGCGAGAGAATAAAGCTTAATCCCATCTACTCGGTCGACTGAACTTCACTATTTGGTTGACCGAACTTTAACATTTTCCTATTCGGTCAACTTATGGTTATTCGATCAACCAAAACCTCTTTATTTTCTTTATTCGGTCAGCGGGTTCTTTTATGTGGTCTACTGAAAAGCTTGTTGCTTTTAATTCGGTTGACTGGTGTAAATTCAGTCAATCGACCTTCCTTGTTTCACCATTCCATTGACTGATTCTTGCCATCCGGTCAACCAACCTCTTCTTGTTTGACCGTCATATATGATTACATTTAAACATCCAAAATAATAGTCTCTTATTGCTCCCAAAACAATCCCTAATTAAGTCCAAATCTCCACAACATCCTCCAAAACCAATATAAACCTTAAATTAACAATGATAGCTCTATATTGGGGTAATTCAACTACCAAATAGGTAAAAATATAATGAAATATGCATCATAAAAAAATGTAAAATTCCTATTAACAGTGATGATTTACTTAAACAAGTTTACATAATGATCAATATGAAACTTCATAGATATTTGATATTGTACATTGAAGGTTACCTAATTACTAACAATGCGATTATATGTGATAACTAAGTTTTTATTACGATAGAATTGTGAATTGAAAGCTAAATTAAAAGCATTACTTAAATTTTGTGTATTCTCAATTAAATTTTAACTCTTGATTGATTTTGATTATATGTATGCTTAATTCGTTGCTCGAGGAAAAGAAACAACTTAAGTGCTTGTTAGGAGAAGTTTTGGATTCAATATCATGTGATTTTCATGAGTTTTGATTTAAAATCCTTGAATGAGATGTTACTTATATGATTTTCATTTTTTATCACATTTATAGGATTTTGAAAAACAATGGATGCACTTGTGGTATTGCAAATAGTGGGGAGTTAATTTGGGATCCAAGAACATCAAGCCAGGAAGTTCCATACCAAATTTCTTGGCTAAAGGATAAGTGGAGAAAGAGATATGGCAAGAAGACCAAAGAGTGGTAGAAATTGAATTTTATAGTAGAAGGCCACAGTTGTGGCTAGTGGTCGCCTCAACCAAGGCCCAAATCATGACTAGTTCTACCATCCTCACCCCCTTGACTAATTTTGTTATTTTTAGGTCTTTTAAGCCTTCACAAGCCACCAAGTAGCCAATGATCCATATGAGACAAGTCCTAAGACATCCCCAAAGGTTTTCATATAATTTTAAAGGAGAAGAAACGGTCTAAACACATCAATCTGAAGATTAAGGATAGGATTTGATACATCAAGTATCAAGGATTCAAGGATTCAAGACATACTCATCATAAGTTTTTCTATTTTCTTCTTCCATAAATTTTTTTGTATGCTTCCTACAGTATGTATGATCTAATGTTCTCATATGAATTGGGTTTTATGAAATCTAAGATGTAATATTCATTGTTATTCTTGAATTAACTCTTGGGGATTATATTATGAATAAGACTTGTTTATGGATATTCATGACTTTGAATTCAATTGTTATACAAATGTAAACTCTGATTTCAAAGCTTTGTTTTGTTTATGATTATATTGAAAAATAAATTGTCTAGATTAGATCACCCTATTAAAAAAGTATCTTACATTGAGACCTAAAGCTAGGTTTACATAAGATATCGGGTTAGGAGTGAGCTTAACCAAAAAAATAGCTTCCATTGAATCATTAAATGCATTCAATCATTAAATTGGTATAGAGAGAACTTTCACCCTATTCATAATATTTAATAGCATTGCATAACTCGAGAGACAATGCAATTTACCTTAAGTAGTCTACAGTCTAATAAATATAGAATTCAAGTTAAATCAAGATAACAATGAATACAAATGAATTCTCGACGGATTAATTACCTAAATATCAGTTTAAACACTAAGTGTTAACCCTTCCAAGTTGTCTTATGAATTTATTTAAATTGTTTAGTTTTTTTCCATTTCAAATAATTCAATCAACTCACTGATTTGATTGGGTAGCTAATTAAAATAGAAATCCATTAATAATAGTAGTTTTTGTGGTTCGATACCTGGATTTATCGAAGCTATATTGTATAACAATAGATACGCTTGTCTTTCTTATGTGTTGTGACTTAGTTTACGAGTTTCTCAGTTTTATTTCTTTTAAAACTTAGGTAGACTTGATCACAATCAATGTAGACTAAAGTTGGTTAGCCAAACAACGTTTAAAATCCCTTTTTTATCCTTCTTTCCTTATACTCTTTAATTTAATATACATTGTCATTGATGTTTAATTAAATATGATTTATTACCATTGAATTGTCATAACTGATAGGATTGTAATATATGGAATTTTCATATGCTTTATAATGTTATTTCAATCCTATTTTAGTGTTAAATTGCTTAATTTGTATTCCTTTTGGATTTTCATGTAGATCTAATGATGGAATATAGAAAAAGATGAAAACTTGTCGTCACATGGAAATCGAAAACTCATTAGTTTGTTTAAGGGTTGTCCAAATGGCATACAAAGGGAGCTCTTTCCACTCATGGGATGATATCATAATGCAACGCATGCGGGGACATCATAAAGGGACAAAAGCAATAATGTTTTAGGAGGCTGTAGCTTGATTTGGAAGGAAAGAAATAATGCTAAGGATGAGGCATGAGTATAATGATTGGTGGAAAAAAAGAAAGTAGTTAATAGGTGCAGAAAAAGAGGAAGGTAGTAAGGAGCATAGGAGAGATGAATTTTCAGTTACAACATGGAAATTCTGGTCAAGAGGCTAAAAAAGAAGGCAAGGGTTGCAGTTTTCTTCAAGAGTTTAGACCATGGGACCTCCTTTTGGTCAAGGATAACCGTTGTACCTTGGAGATGTTCCATTGTTATTGGTTGCTTTGGTTTTATTCTTTGTTAGTCATGGTCAAATGAATATTTGTCTACTCTTGTCATATTTAGATTTTTGTTCTCTTTCTCTTCATGACCGAATGTTGCTTTAGTTAATAGGTTTCATGCTTTGTTTATTTAATCAAATACTAAGATAATTGGTTGTTGGATTTAACGTTCTCCTAGGTGGTAACATTGAGTGTTTACTTATTAGTCTATAGTTCACTTTCTTGTCAATGATTGAAACTATGTTTACTTATGTATGAATAAAGTTTGTCAATTTAAATTTTCCAGGTTTTATTAATCTTGTTTAGGCTTTTAGTTTTATAATTTCATATTTTTTCATCAAAATATCAAGTTTTTTTAATGTTTTTTTCATAAAATTTCATTTAGCATTAATGTGTTTAGTTCATCTATGTTTAGTAGTTAATTTTTATGCATATTCTTAGTCTTTGGTTCTTTAAATTTCAGTTTTTACTCAATTTATATAATCTGGAATTTTTTTTAGATTGTTAAATTAAGTCTTGGTTAATAAGGTTTTAGTTAATTTCTTATTAGATTAAGTAACTTAAGTTTGCATTAGGTTAAGTGTTGAATTTTGATTTCCTAGATTAGTTCTTAAATTTCCACCTTTTGTTTTAATTAATTAAGTATGAATTATGTCCATTTAATCTTTTCTTTAAGTAGTTTAAACATGTGTAGCTAGTCCTTTTAGGGGCTTGGAGATATTAGAAGGGTGAAGAGATGAAAATTTTGAGAATAGAGTTGAAATTATACTTAATTTGGTTCTTGTATATTTAGGTTTGTTTGGGATTTTGGTTAAATGTCATGAATTAGGTGTTGTTTTTAGGCTTGATCATTCTTTAGGTAATTTCCTAATTAAAAAGCTAGGGTTGAGCATGTGATAAATAAAAGTCCATAGCGATTCCTGAAAGTAGCAATAGGTTAATTGAATTTATTAGGATAATTAATTAACTAACCTAGGGTCCCATACCTTTAGGTTACACCTTCAGAGTTTATGAGTAGGTGGCCTAAGTTAGATTTGTCTAACTTATAAGTATGGAGATAGGGGCAATTGTAGAGCTTATTAGATTTGTCTATTTAAAGGAGCTGATGGCTTGAGAGCTTATTCGAACCTATAAGCTAACAACCTGACTAGAGTATCTCTTATTTAGATTCAAGGATCAATGATCATCCCAAAATCTTAAAGATATCCCCAACCCACTTCTTTGTTGTTGTTATTAGTCTTGTCTAAATTTGCTTTGTGTTTGTTTCTTTGTTCATATTCATTGCATCTTAGCTCATTTTACTTTCATCTCTTTAGGGTGTTTTCTTTCCTTTTTCTTGCAACATTTGAAATAGCATTTACATCCCAACTCTCTATGATTCGACCCTAGCTCACCATTACTACATAGTTTGGGTAATTAGGAATTTATTATTTGATAGCTTGCGACGAGCTCATTAATAACTTCTTCTATATGTTGACTATCAATTTAGGTTTTACATAATTAGGAAGAATTGATTTAGGTAGTTTAATTTTTAGTTTATAATATTTTTTAAATACCCATGTCACCCCTCTCCCTATTTTTTGGGCGCCATAGGACTTAAAATTTGATTATAATAATTTGGACATAAAATTTAAAACTTAAAAATTTTAACAATAAAGTGAAGAAAATTTAAAAGGTTTGAAACCTTATAATTCATTATCACACCTAATTAAATTGTGATAAAATAAATAAAATTGAATTAAAATTAACACTAAGTAAGTGGAACACAAAATGCTATTGAATTAAAATTAACACCAATTAAAGTGCAAGCTTACATTATAAATATTAATAAATTAACATCAATTAAAGCATAATTAAACATAATAACATATTTTTTATAAACATAAAGTCATTCAAATACCAACTTAAATAAAATGAAATAAAATTTTTGTCAATGGAAAAGTAAAATTACTTAAAATTTGAATTGAATGCACTCTATATCTCAGAAATACCTAATATACATTTGAAGCTTTAAATTATCATAAGATATTTATAAATTATACAAAAAAAAATTTAATGACTTGGATCAAATTAAGTTTTTATATTATAGATATTCAACTAAACTGTAGCATAGATGTTTTAATGACTTAGATCAAATTAAGCTTCTATATTATAGATATTAAACTAAATTTTAGCATAGATGTTAGATGCATTGTTTGGGTTAAGGATTCTTATCCAACAGTATCTCTTAGCATCATAACTCGAGAACTTATGGTGACCCACAATATTATGGCATATTCAACATTATATTTAGAGACAAATGGAGACTACTAGTAAATGAAGAGTAAGATAGCAGAAGGAAGATTGCTCTTATAGAACTAAAGGCATAATGGCTAAAACTGACCATGTTGGCGAAATAATTCACTAATAGGGTTGAATTATCTTAAGTTTTTATACTCATTTCAATGTGAATCATCCCTATTTTTGTGTTTAATTGCTCATTTTATGTTCCTATTAAATTTACATGCCGATTTTATGATGGAATACAAATACAAGATGAAAGGAAGAAATTTGGAAGAGAATTAGAGCAAAAAGTTGAAGGAAGAGTTACTGTCTAGGAGGTATACGATGGGTTGCTTCAACTATCATATATACTTCACCAACTTGCCTTATTCATGTGAAATCAAGACCAATATGGTGGATAACTAGCCTACCTTATTACTTAACCTGCTCACCATATTGGTTCCTGATAGTAACACAAATACGGCCAGTAAAGACATTTCATAGACCTTATATTTGCGTTGATTGGAAGGGGTATATGAACCCCTCCAATGAGAAGAAATAAAGGAGGAGAGCCACCTTACTTGTTTTCTAATATTTCCTTGTTTTCTACTTAATTTATTAGTGTTCTACATTAGTTTTTTATGTTGGTTTGATTTCCTTTGCTTTTGTTAGTGGGTCTAAGTAGTTTGATGTCTTAAATATTATTCTTAAACAATTTTTTTTCTGTGATTTTTGAATTTCTAGACTTTATAATGCTTAGGTTGACTTCTTAGTGAATTGAGAACTTGAACACCTTGGATAATGTATATATTATTTTCCAAGATTTCCTTGTTTTCTACTTAATTTCTTAGTGTTCCAAGTTAACTTTTAATGTTGGTTTGATTTCCTTTCCTTTAGTTACTTGTTCCAGGTACTTTTATGTCTTAATATTATTCTTAAACAATTTATTTTCTATGATTTTAAAATTTCTAGACTTTGTAATGCTTATGTTGATTTTTTAGTGAATTTAGAGCTTAAACGCCTTAGATAATGTATATATTCATATATATATATATCAATATAAGTTTGTTTCTACAATTTTGAGTTTTAAATTCAATTTTTTGAGCTCAATATTATTTGTTTCTAGGTCTATCCAGGTTGGATTTTAATGATTTAATGGTTGATTGTATAGGTTTTTTGTTAATTGTTAATATTTTTGTTTGGGTTTTTCTTTAGGATTGAATTTATTAATGCTCTTAGGTTATAATGTGCTTGATTTTAGTTTTTAGTATGAATCCCTCTAATGAAGCAGAAACAGAGAAGGAGAGCCCTCTTAATTATTTTCCAATATTTTCTTTTTTTCTACTTAATTTCTTAGTGTTCTAAGTTAGCCTTTGATGTTGGTTTGATTTCCGTAACTTTAGTTACTTGTTCTAGGCAGTTTTATGTCTTAAATATTATTCTTGAACAAGTTATTTTCTGTGATTTTTTTATTTCTAGACTTTATGATGGTTAGGTTGACGTTTTAGTGAATTTGTAGCTTGAACATCTTGCATAATGTATGGATTCATATATATATATATATATGAATAGAAGTTTTTTTTATGTAATTTTGAATTTTGAATTTGATTTTGTGAGCTCAATATTGTATGTTTACAATTCTGCTCAGGTTGGATTTTGAATATTTAATGATTGATTGTATGGGTTTTTTGTTTAGTATAATTTTAATTATTGTTTTATTTATTTTTAGTATTAATTTGGAGTAAGTTTTGTTTATTTAAGTGTTTTTATTTATGTTTTTTGTTTTTATTATTTTTTAATTAATAATGTTGGGTTAGAATTAAATTTTATTGGTGATTTTTTTTGTGTAGCTAAATAAATTTAAAAATTAAATTGAAAAGAAAAAAAGACAAAAAAAAGGCAGTAGCCAGGCCAACAAATCCAACCCGCCTGCCTTGAC
>JAOXYD010216749.1:0-19513 GCA_028565735.1 Pinacopodium congolense
TTTCTAGGTTGTTCTTATGTGTTTTAAGTTTTTTTTAGGTGGTTCAACCTTAGTTTATTTGATCTTTTCCATTAAGTTAATTGATTGGTTAGAGAGAGATCTTGGCTAATTAGTTGATCATCCATAGGATAGCTTCACAACTAGTTAAATTAGTAGATTGGTTTTGTAGATTGAGAGATTACTTAATCAATTCTACTTCATTTGGCTAAGGACATTTAGTTACACCTTGAGAGAGGGTAATTGAAATATTAGGACATCTTAAGTGAGGCATAATTCAATCAGCATGGTAGCAGGGAGACAAGTTAGGGAAAAAGTGATCCCTAATCCTAAATCCTGAAATCCAAAGTTTCTGCACTTTTGTTCAATCATTTGTTTATTGCTAGTTTGTTTGATTTAGTTTATTTCTCAGTCTTTTTTATTAATTAAAGTTGAGTTTTGAGCAAATCATAACCTAAATTAAG
The DNA here is from genome assembly GCA_028565735.1 of Pinacopodium congolense. Classification (NCBI taxonomy): domain Eukaryota; kingdom Viridiplantae; phylum Streptophyta; class Magnoliopsida; order Malpighiales; family Erythroxylaceae; genus Pinacopodium; species Pinacopodium congolense. The sequence continues at coordinate 462 of JAOXYD010216749.1, forward strand.
TGATGCCCAAGCTTTAATCTTTGTAGGATCGATATCTGTTCTTTACTACACATTGCATTCTGTATGCTTGCAGTTTTGAGCGTAAAACTAGTTAGATAGTTTTGCAACTCATCAACAAGTTTTTTGTGCCATTCCTGGAGATTGTTTTGTTTTGCACGTTTTTTAGTTTGGGTAATTTTTATTTAAGAGTTTTTGATCCTTTTCCTTGTGTCTTTGTAGGTACATAAATACAAGGATTCAAGGAATAAAAAGGAATGGTTCCTTTTGACATGGTGACGGCACTTGAAGCACAAATTTTAACCCTCACCAAGCAATTAAGTAGCTTTCAAGGTACATCTTCCTCTTCTACTAAAACTATAAAGCATAGATGTTAATTATGTGGGCAGGACCCCCATGACATAACTGATTGCTTTTTCAAATAATCATAGTGATTTGAGCAAGTAAACTATATGGGGGCCCAACCAAGAGGTAACCACCCTTATTCTAATGCTTATAATTCGGGGTGGTAAAACTACCTAAATTTTTTATGGAATACTAACAATGTAGGTGACCAAGTGTGCACAAGGACCTCCCAAATTCCAATAGGACCCATTTGGGTCTTTGGAGAGGAAGATGGATAAGATGACGGATATGTTAGGCTCCAAATTTGCAAGCTAGGAGGCAAATTTTGACCAGATCTTGAAGAACCATGCTTCCTCCATCCACAACTTGGAGGTACAGGTAGGTTAACTTGCTAATGCTTTGTCTTCTAGAAATACAGGTAGCCTACCAAAAAACACTGAAGCCAATCTAAAGGAACAAATTAAGGCCCTCACTACTGTCACTAGAAAGGAAGAAAAGGATATAATGAAGGAGGTTGAAAACTAGAAAGAGGTAAGCCAAGAGAAAGAGAAGAAGAAAGAGGAAGAGTCACGTGGTACTAACTTGGAGAACAAGCAGTGGTTAAGCAAGCTGAAGTTTGAAGGTTTTAAGCAGGATAACGAGCCTCTACATTTATCGCTTACACGACTATGGAGATCATCCTTGGAGAAGGGCAATGTTAAAATAGGAGAGTGGACATTGGAGTTTAACGATGAAGCAATCCGATTCCACTCCCGATGAGCAGAAAAATGACACGAGGTTCACTTATTTAATGGTTTTTGAGTTGTTTGAACATATAAAATGGTTAGAAACCCTAGGAGCCATAAAAAAAACATTTGGGGACTCACCCAAGAGGACCCAAAGAGGCAACAAACAAGTTTTTGTGTCTTCCAAAGTGGGAAATCAAGATCAACATCCACCTTTTGGGAAGAACTTCTCATCTACAGAAATTCCAGTATAAGACAAAGAAGAGAAGATTAGTCTCATCATCTAGTTTTTTGTTCTTTCTCTCTTCTGTTATCTTTATTACGTATTTTGTGGTAGTTGGGGATGTAAATGACATTATGAGTGGCCAAGTTTACTGTAGAGATTACTTTTGAAATACTTGTTGAACTTCTATCTTGTTAAATTGAATGAATGATGCTTTTGGTGAATGTTGAGCTTATATCTTGTAATATATTGAGAAATTGATTTGGGTAATTTGTGTAGGGTTTTACAATGAGAGTTGGAACTCTATAGACTTGCATTCATTAAGGTAATTAATTGGTTAGAGAAAGGTCTTGGCTAATTAGTTAATTACCTATATGATAGCTTCACAACTAGTTAAATTGGTGGTCTGGTTTTGTACGTTGAGAGATTGCTTAATCAATTCCACTTAATTTGGCTAGGGAGATTTAATTACACCTTGAGAGAGGGTAATTAAAATATTAGGACATATTAAGTGAGGCATAATTCAATCAACAAAGTAGGATGGAGACAAATTAGGGAAAAAGTGATCTTTAATCTTAAATCTTGAAATCCAAAGTTTCTGCACTTTTGTTCTATCATTTGTTCATTGCCACTTTATTTGATTTAGTTTATTTCTCAGTCTTTTTTATTAATTGAAATTGAGTCTTGAACAAAGCATAACCTAAATGAAGTGGTGCCTAAGCTAGAATCTCTGTGGGATTGATATCCATTTACTACTACAAGTTACACTCCGTATGTTTGCAATTTTGAGTGTAAAACCAGTTAGATAGTTTTGTAACTCATCAACAATATTTTCATGATATTAGATGTTTTTAATTGTTTGTTTTGATTATCTAGTGTTTGAGGGTAAGTTTTAAGCTGTTTTGGGGATATTTTGATGCACTTTGGTGGTGGATTATTTAAGTAGCAAAAATTTAGTTGGAGTTTAAGTTTTTAATGTTTTGTATGACTCATTAAGTAGACTTAGAGAGCTCAGGTGGCAATGAAATTTGGAGGAGAGCAAGATCTGGATGTTAGGAATCTACTGTCAAATCTTCAAGTCAATCCAAGGTCCGAAGTATAAGTTATGGCCGAAGGATTGAAGAGTGTCCTAAGCTGATAGAGGTAGATGTCATGATCGTGACGGCTTCCAGAAAAAAATCTCTGTCACAATCCTGATAGTAAGAAAGGTCTTTTTCGAGGAAAAACATGAGATTGTAAGTTTTTTGACCCTCCTTTTGACTTATATAAGGGCTCTAAACCATAGGAGCATCCATACATCATCAAGACATCACCTAAAAGAGGAAAGGATGCAAGCTTTGGTGGCTAGCCAAGAAGACTAGTGACAACCTCAATACCTAGTTTTTCCAGCTTATTGAAGTAAAGAAGAGGAGTAATTGACTTTACCTAGTTTTTATTCTACCCTTTTTATTAATTTTTAGTAGGAAACATGGATTTTGTTGGATTATTAATGATTATAAGGAGTTAAACACTTTGTAGGAATTGTTCTTGAACTATCCATATAACTCTTGTGTTTTTTATTCAATGAATAGATGCTTGTGATATTTATTGTGCTTATACCATTCAATAAACTGAGAGGGTGAGTTTTTCCATTTAATTTGGGTAGTGTAACGAGAGGTAGCTCCCAATAGACCTATACATACTCAAGTTTTTCCAAATAGTTGAAGAGAGATCTTGGTAATTTGCTAAAAATCACCTATAAGATTGCTTAAAATCTGGTTGATTGGTTAGGATAAGTTGATAAGTCTAGAGATAGCATAATTGATTCTAATTCATTTCAACTAGGGTCAACTAATTATGCCTTAAGGGAGGGTAATTAAACATTAGGAAATATTGGGTCAAGCATAATTGGAACAAAAACATAAGGGGGAAGCAAAATAGGGATAGAATAACTCCTAATCATAAACCTTGGTTTACAAATTACTGCACTTTATCTTAATTAATTATTTATTGTTCGTTTGGTTCATTTTAGTCTGATTTCCAATGTATTAGTCATTTGAAATTATTTCTTAAACAAAGTACAATCTAAATTAAGTGGTGACTAAAATCAATCTCTATAGGAACTATATTCGCTTCCTTACTACAAGTTATGACCCGTATACTTGTGGTATTGTAGCGAAAAACAAGTTTTATAGTTTTGTGATATCATGAATGATGATTACCACATATTAAAGGGATAAAACATAAAATTTATTTTGTACTAAGGTTGTAATTCCAAAGAAACCTGCTTATAGGAGCAATCCTTAATAGACAAAAGTGCTTCAAAGGCAAGTAGAGGTAACTAAGGGTTACATAAGAGAAAACATGAGTCTATATACAGTTGTAGTGCTTCTAGTTCCTAAGAAGGATGACACCTGCTGAATGTGTGTTGGTAGATCCATCAATAAAATAATGATAAAGTATAAACATCCCATTCCTAAGTTAGATGATATGCTAGATGTATAGTCTGGTTTTTGTAAACTTTCCAAAATTGGTTTTATGAGTGGATATCATTAAGTTATAATAAAAGAAGGCAATGAATGGAAAATTGCTTTTAAAACTAAGTATGGTTTGTATGAGTGGCTAGTTATACCACTTGGTCTTACTAATGCGCCTAGTACTTTTAAGAGATTAATGAGCCATGCATGCATACATTGGCATATTTGTTGTTGTTCACATTAATGATATACTAATATACAATAGATTCATCATTTTATATGAGTTATTTCAGATGAGGAAAAAAGTCAAAGCAATTAAGGAATGGCCAAACCTAAATTAATATTAAGGTAAGAAGTTTCCATGGCTTGGCTAGTTTTGATTATAGATTTATTAAATATTTTAGTAAAAAAAATTGGTAAAAAAGAAAATTAAATTAAAGAGAAAAAGGGTTTTGTAAAAGCAACAAGAAAAAGACCAAGCCAATAGGTGAGCCAAAGCAAGCAGGGAACCAGCCCCACATCGAAACACAATAAAAAAAAACAAAGAACCCGAGAAACCAGGCCAACACAGAGGACAACCTGGCCAAATCAAAACTCGGCCAGAACCACAAAAGAGAGGAAACTCAACATCGAATCTTCAAAGGCAACCCAAATCGATCAATAGCAATAAGAGGGATGGTGAATCCTACACCAACATGATTTCTTAGGCAAAGGGATGGGAAGGCCTTTTTGGCCTTCTTGACAACAAGCTCATTAGCAGATCTATAGAGAGGGGTGCAAGATCTCTTTTGAGAAGGCTTGGGCTTGCCAAAAGGGCCCCCCATTAGAGTCATATAAGGACGCTTGCCTTTGGCCAGGGACTTGGGAGGATCTCCAAGGAGGGCAGAAGGCAGGAAAGAAGGATAAGTAGCCATTGGACTTTGAGGAAATGTTGACGATATAAATAAGCTCTCCTAAGCCCCTTTTTAAAAAAAAATTTCATAGATTTTTAGTGTATTGACAAGAAATATATGTCAGAACAGATTCAATTTACAAGCAAAAGTATGAGATAAATCTTGTTAAACATAAACATTGAAAATATGAGAAAAACCTTTTAAAAAATGTTTAAAAACATTGAAAAAAATAAGATAACTCCTATTAAAAGAGCTAAGATATTAATGAATAAATATATAATAGGGCCTACTAAAGGAAATCATTAATTTATATTAGTAATAACAAAATAAATTTATTTAAATTTTGAAATAATTATTAATAATATGTTATCTTATTAATGTAAAACTTAAATAGTTGAATTTTCACTATTAAACACAAAATGTGAATTTACCAAAGGTGGGGATTAAAATATTAAAATTAATCAAGAGTAAAAGGCTGAATGTCTAATTTGTCCTTTAAGGTTTGAACTAATATTCAAAACAAGACTCTAACATTTTGTTACATTTAAAAAACTAGGAAAATTGCCAAAATGTTGAAAAAGGACCCCCAATATTTATATAGAATTTAAAAAATATCATGACCCTATAGAAACATTATCTATGTACTAAGTACCTAAAAACATAGATTTTTTAATTTCATTAACAGTATCTCAATGTGCTAATATGGCTAAAATTAAAATGACATAACCAAAATGACGTAACATATCATCCAAACCTAATCAATAACCCTTAACCCCAATGTTACGATTGAAACAACATAACATAAGATTTCTCTAATTCTTCATTGGTGTTGATCTTTCTTGTTTTCCCATCACCAAAGTTACCTTTTTCACCTCTTGTTATTTTTGTATCTCTTTTGGCCAATGTTCATAATGAAAAATCACTAAAATTGAAGTGTTGTCCCATGTTATCAGTATACTCAGGTGTTTACTCCCCTTTGTAGCTTAATCCCCCAAGAAGTATACTTTACTTGTTTACACTTTTTAGTTGATTATTACAAATGTTGTCTTCTTCGTTTTCTATATAAATTTGTAATGGGATAGTATTATTTTATATGACAATAGTGGAGGCTAATTGTGGTAGTTGAAAACATTTTCTTTTTAACTGTGCATGTGATCTCAATATTTGACATACATGTTTAACTTTCATTCTCTTCCTTGTAATGTATTCTTTCAAAAGGGCTAGTTGATGGGAACTATATTATCTCCTTTTTCTTGTAGTTGAGTTTTATACAATTTACTAATTAACTAAAAAACTACTAGTATAGTGACGTGTTTTAGATTGGTATTATGAACGCCATCAGTTAGCAAATTAGAAAAGAATAAAACATAATCAATTGAGTTATATACACTTTAGTTTCACTGTAAAAGTAAAATGTATTATTGTTGAAACTTTTAGTTTAGGGAGATTGAGTGACTAATCAACAACCACATTGATTGAATTTAGTTGAAGAAAATTTCCCTATCCTAATGATAGGTTTGTCGCATATTACAAAATAATAAATTCCTAACTAACATAATTAATTATGTAATAAGGTAAGTTAAGGTCGATCCTACAGAGAGTGGGTAGTGTTCTTATACTATTTCTAATGTTGCTCAAAGGACAAGAAAAAAGAAAATAAAACTCCTGAATGCAAAGGAATTAGAAAGGACAATTAATGAAAGAAAAACAAATAAGCACGAACACAAAACTAGAGATAAGAAACAAACAACAACTATGAATAGTTAGGCAGAAGATATCTCTTGGATTCAATACCTATAATTGATCATATAAATATAAAGACTGTAATTAGTCTAAGATGTTATTCTATAGACATAAATAAGCTCTTGCATCCTAAGTTCCTTCGATCTTCGATAAATTTATCAAGCTTTGAAAATATCCCGGACTATGTGACAATCTAAAACAAGCTCTCTAGATTTAGTGGTGTAACAACATTAACACACTAAGGAATGACTAGCCTAAGCCACAATCTCACAAGCTTGGATTTAATAACATGGAGAATTATAATCCTAGGCTAATTGATTAAGTTTACCTACAAATTCAGTTAACCTATTGCTACTTGTGAATTTAGCTAATAACAATTGCTGATTAAAATATAAACCTTATCAATTGAATTAGAAAATATACCTAGGATGGAAAATCCTATGAATAAATCCCTAATCCATATCATTAAACTAGAATTCCAATTTAATCTCAATTAAAAACACAATTCCCAATTGATTTCAAGTCAATTCTCACAAATTTATGTCTAAAATCCCATCAATATCTTCTTACCCAAAATAAAACCTAAGCTAACCTATCAAAATCAACTAAAACAGAAAAATAAATAAACAATAAACACACTATATATGCCAGAAATTAGAAAAACCACTCAAAACATAAATGAAATAATTTATTACCAATATTCAAATGTTCATGCAAAGGGAAAGCATAAAAACATAACAAAAATACAAGAGTAATGATAAAAATGTGAATAACATTATTTGAATTCTTAAATAGATCAAGAACAAGGTATTTAAATGCTAAACAACACCTAAATCACTTAACTAAAGAGATTAAAACAAAACATAAGCAAAACCTAACTTAAACCCTAAAGAACATGAAGACAAACTAAGAAAATAGGATGAACCCTAAGAAAATGATAAAGGAATCTAGGAAAATGAAGAACGCTAGAAAAAAATGGCCTTTCCCCACTATTTATATGTCTCTTATAGGTTTTATGCATTTGAAGAAAGAAAAGTCCCTTTTTCCCTTTTTTTTTCTTTTCCTGGATGTTTAATAGCGGTTAACTTCCCTTAACGATGATCTATTTTAACCACTGTTAAAGGATATGAGAAATGTCCTTGAATCGTAGTTCCTACATTCATTATTGGCATCATTGATCAGTAGGTCAACCATCGTTGATGGCTTATAATGATAGCTCCTTGCATATTTTGCCCAAAATTCTTCTCCAAACTTCTTCCTTTTAGCTTGTATTTGTGTTCCATGATAAAATCTGCATGTAAATTTCAATATAAACACAAAATAAGCATTTAAACACAAAAATATGATTGAAATGACATTAAAATGCATATGAAAACTTAACATATTTCAACCCTATCACTTACCATGGAACTTATGAAGTGAAGAAAGAAGAAAAAAATTGTGAAAGCCATGAAAACACAAAGTTAAAGTTTAAAATTGCATAATTCCACTAACTATCCCCACATTCATTCATTTATAGGTGTAAACTTATCTACTTTGTTTGTGAAACAATCTTGTAAACTTCGAAAACCATTTGGAAACTAGACATTGCAAGCCTTTTAAAAAAACTTGACTTTCTTCCATTCATATGGGAATTGGGGATATATACATTCACCTCTATCTCTTTCTTAAATTCTAGTAATCCTATATATATGTACATATGATTATGTGAATGTATACATTTGCCTTCTCTTATATATATAGATCATAAAAAGTATATTTGTTATAAGTACTCTATAACACATTTGTTTTCGTCTTCATTGTATGTATTCCATAATGCAATTGACATTTTATGTGTTATGTAGGTCATAATGACTCAATTTAGAAGTATGAAGTTTTTTTATGGTGTAAAATTCAAGGGCAACCTAATTAGAGTTATTTTGGTGGCTCAGTTAATACTTTTTTATAATTATGACCTTGAATTAAGAGTTATAGGTAGATATGTAAGATTTGGATTGAACTAGGATATAACTAAGTTGACAAAGTGTACTCCAGAATTCCTAGCTTCAATTTTAAAGAGTCTTTTTGACATATTGAATCAAATGCAAGTTCTTTACTAAATTAATTTGATGAAAATCCATGGAATAGTATATATTTACATGACACAAACGTTACATGAACCTTTTTATCTCCTAAGATAATAACAATATGTTATAGAGATGACGAAGATGATGATAACCTTGTTGTTGGGAGGCTGAATGAAGTTGTTATGAAGGAAAAAGGTAGATCGTTATGAGCATAGTGATAGTACTGATGATATAGAAAGGCAAAATGAAGAAATAATTAGTAGTGCTGTGTGAATCCACAAATTCTAGGTGATGAAGGTAATATACATGGAAATGATAAGGTAGACAATAATGGAAGCATTAATAGATCATATTTTGAGCTTTTTTATAATGAAAAATATAAAGAAGGCTATAATGGTATGAATGTGTGTATTCTGGATGGCATCAATCGTTGGAAAAAGATCAAATAAATTATAGAAGCTTTCCTGTCAGTGATGAATATCTTAGTGGTGAATAATTTAGATAACCACTTAGGAGACCATTTAATAGTTTTAGGAATGAAGGAGGTATACGATCATTGGGCATAAGGTTTGGAAGTGCTAAAGATTTTAAAGATGCTATTACTAACTATGATATAGTTATTTGTTTCAAAACTAGATAGGAAAAAATGATTCAAAGAGGATCAACATTAGTTGTATTAATAGATTCAATTAGGATTTATATAATTCCTATGACAACAATTATAGGTTCTTCAAAGTGAATATTTATAAACTTTACTGTAGTTGTTTCACTATAAACAAGCCTATAATTGTATTTGTAAAATTTATTATGATGTATTTCAAATAGAAACTCTAGAGAGGCCCAACATTACAAATGTTGTTCTGGTGAAAAAGTGAAAAAAGAAGTTGAATATTTTTGTCAACTTTAATATGTCCAATTTGTAAAGAGGAAATGGAGAAAAGAGATGGCAAAAGAGTATAGAAGTGAGTATTCCAATATATAAATATATATACATGAGTTGAAAACTAGCAATCTTGATTGGACTATAAACTTGTAGCTGTCTAAGAATCAAAAGCTAGGCATACTCCAATTCAGGAGACTTTATGTATGTTATGATGCAATGAAAATGGTGTTAGTCCTTATGGCACCTAAGAGAGGGGATGAATTAGGGCTTTAAAAATTTCTCTTTAAGTTAATCGAATCTACATTCACCAATGTTCTAATATGCAGAAGTTTAAATTCAATTCCTAATTCACCAAACTAAGTGAATAATCAAGTGGAAGGGAATTAACAATTTAAAAAACAATTTAAACAATTGTATAAATTAAATGAATAAATGTAAAAGAATAAGGAAAGAAAGGCACAACCAATTTATATTGCTTAGGAGATGTCCACTTTCTCCTACGTCTAATCCCCATCAAACCTTGTTGAAAGTTACATTATAATCAAAGAAAATACAACATACGTTTATAACCTAGAATTTATAATAACCTATCAAATTCTACTCTTCAATTGATCTACTGTCTTTGACTTCTAGCTCAACTCCACTATTCCTCTTTCTATCATCTTAGTCTTCAATCTACACATATCAATGCATTAATACTTTAAACCATGTTTTTAAACTCCAAAGCTCAACATCCATATAGCTTCATATCTTGGCTAGCCTATCTTAACACAACAAACATAACATATACATTAGTAAAGACATTTTGTCACCATCTAAACAAAGGTGGAATTACCTTTTGGTTCAATAGTGTCCCTCTTTTTATGATGACAAAACCATATGATATTAGAAGTATATGAGAACCAACATACACTTGCAAGTAATTTTGCTACCCCTTTCTAATATCACACCTCATCTTCTCCCCCTTATAAAATCATTAAAAAGTTTACACATATAAAAAGGTATAATACTACTCCAACATTAATACAAACAAATCACTTACAAAAATATTCAGGCATCTTCTCCCATTTGTACAAAACAAACTTTAACTTAAGAATCTTTAAAAAGTTTCTCTTAAATACATTCCCCTTTAATAAAAAACAATATGAAAAATTTATTCCAACTCAAGATATCATGTCATTAAAACTCAAAAAGGTAAATCATCAACCAAGATCTCATTTCAAAACTACATTGTCATAGCAAATGTCACCAATTGTTATTATAAAGTGATTAATATCTTAAAATCACATACATTTGATACCAAACCTATTGAAATGAGAAGTGTCTATACTAATTGTAATAACAAGACTTAATACTAATTGTTGAAATTGCTTAACGAGACTTAATACCAATTGTTGAAATTGCGTACAACAAAATTCAACTTCTAAAAATACTAAAAACCTATACCATTTTTTATACCAATTGTTAAAAAAGCATTTGTTGGCCATAATTAGAATAAAAAGATTATAAAATAATACCTATTGTTGATCACATTCAAATTGTTCACATTGCATTTAATAGCATCATGAACAATTGCCAACAACATATCAAAACATTAATCATCACTTACAACTCAAAAAGGGATACTCCCCGTAATAATTCAACCATGCAAGAAATTTAAAACTATTTCAAAGAAATTCAACACCACATCATCAAACAAAGGAACAAAAAAATCATATAAAGTCAAAAACCAATACAACTCCAAAAGTTGTTTAAAATTTTCAAATTTTATCCCAAAGGCATAGAATATTTTAATTTTGACTAGCTTCGCTTAAGTTCATCAAAATTGTGCAACACTTTCCAAAAATTCACAATTTCACAATTTTATAGCAAATTGAGGCATAGAGGATGAATTTGAAAAAGCATTAATGACAGTCTATGTCAACCTTGTCAACCGCCATTGATGGAAGGCATAGAGGATGAATTTGAAAAGGCATTAATGGTGGTCTATGTTAACCATGTCAACTACCATTGATAGAAGCCAAACCACCATTGATAGAAACTCAACCACTGTTATTCTTCAAATGTAGTCCATCAACAGTTGTCTCTTATAAGGGGCATTGAGTATAAATTGAACCACCATTTATTGTACTATACATGTTGTTTCTTATTATTTTTAAGGAAAAACTTAACCAAATTACTTCATAATTGATCCTAAACCTTACCAACCACTTATAGAGATTATAAATAGTCTCTTATACATCATGGTTATGATAATATTGGGTTATGAATAAATTGGATTAATTGGTTTTTGCCCTAATTGAATGTTTATTTATGCCTAATTTAGCTTGATCCCCTAGATTAGAGCCTTATGTAATTGAATTCCATAACCATTGGTATTTAATTTCTGAAAAATAAATTAGGTAATAGAATTGAACCTAAAAGTAGACAAACTTTAGAATTTTGTGTGATGATTCCTAGGATTCACGAACTTCATTTTAGGCTTCTTCTGATTATATCCTTTTATTCCAAGTTATTTATTAATCAAATAGGTAATATGAGTTTAAAAGAGAAAATACATTTCCATGAGAATCTGTTATTTTTGGTTTGTGTAAAGTAAATCCTAAATCAACCCAGCATTGCGTCAATCAAACTTGGTCCTCTGAGTAATTGTACATCATTTAATTTGATATTTTTTCATTTTAGTCTCTTGGGTACAATACTCTATTTACTCTATTTTATACTATTTATGGATAAAGTGCTCTTGCCTTTAGTTTGGTCTAGGATTGGATTGGATTGGATTTATTTTGCTTAAGTTTAGAACACAACAATTTTTTGGTGCCATTGTTGGGGACCCTAGTTGTAAGATATTAGGCTTAGATGGTGTTAATTTTATAATATTTATTTCTTGTTTCATTTATTTATTTTCATGTTTTAGTTAATTATTTGATTACTTTGCTTTTGACATGTGTCATTTCCTATTTTTAGTGCTTTCATTGCTTTCTTTTAGTCTATCTTGTTTATACACACTTATGGTCAAAAGCCCTAGAGTTTGTTGCTTAATACTAAGATTGAGAAAACTACTTATAGGTTGGACAAGGAAGCTATATTGGCTTAAAATAGCGTGATAGAAGAAGAAGAGATTAGAGAAGAGTAGTTAATAGACATAGAGGGTCGAGAGTAAGAAATTATGCAACATATTGATGAGAGAAGGGAATTAACCATGATGGATCTAACCATGGGCACAGTAACTGACCTACTCTTAGAATTATAAGGCTTAGGGTTACAACTGCTATAGTGATGGTTAAGGGATCTAAGTTCTAAGGATTACCTTTGGAGAATTTGAACACCCATTTGGAAACATTTCTAGATATCTATGACTTGTTTAAGCATAATGGTATGCCAAATGATGCAATAAAATTGAGGTTGTTCCCATTTTTTCTTAGGGACAAATTAAGAGCATAGTTGGCCATATTGTAGCCAAATTCAATCATTATGTAGGATGAGTTGATGAAGCTGTTTCTTACTAAATTTTTCCATGTACCAAGGTTACAAAAATGAAGACAAAAACAAATTCTTTCACTTAGAATGACAAAGAAAACTTTTATAAGGTGTGGGAGTGGCTTAGAGATATGTTGCCACGGTGTCCTAGTCATAGGATTTCTAAGTGACAGTAGGTGAATATTTTCTAGAAAGAGGTAGGGGTTAACATAATTAGGAAGACACTAGAGGGGGGTACACTAGAGGGGGCTGGCAGGTTGATTAATGAAATGGCAACCAATAATTTCCAATATCATACAAAAAAGCACCTCAAAAGACGTTTAAGTGCTCATTTAGTGGATAATTTTGTGGCCTTATTAGCTTAGACGAAGCTTCTAATAAATAATTTAAACAGTTTGATGCACAGTATAAAAGGAGGTCCAAGTTCATTTATGAGGAATTTTTCCATAGATGAATTGTACCATGTGCTAGCATTGTGGTGGAGACTCTAATACTTCTTTAGAGTGTAGGGTTAGGATTCCTTTCACAAAGGAGTAAGAAGATATTATGTGGGCAACTACAACAAGTAGAGAGGGACTTATATTCTAAAACCTACAATCTAGGGTGAAGGAATGACTCCAACTTCTCTTGGAGCAGCAATAATATGGCAAAGCCAGTAATCAGGTGGCAAAGCCATAGCCACCAAATGTTCAAAAAACACCACCTCTTTATCTCAAAGCTTACACTTCCATGCTACCATAGAAATCCAACTTTGAAGAGATTCTCACGAAGTACATCTCCAACATTGAGGTTTAAATACCAAATTAAGAATCCTCTGTCAGAAATCTTGAGAACCAGATGAGTCAGATTCCAAGTATGCCAAAAGAGCATGCGAAGGCAATCTCATTAAGGAGGAGTAGATAGCTTAAGGGCATTGAGGAGAATCAAAAGGATGAAGAAGTTGAGAAGAATGAAGAAAAGGAGAGTCAAGAAGCAATTAAGGAAGGAATTGAAGAACTAGCTACAAAGGGTGATCATCCCAAGTTATTTACCAACCCTATCACTAATCCAAAAAACCTTAGATCCCTTATGCTCAAAGGTTAAAAGCTAAACAATTATTTACGCAGTTTGGTAGATTTCTTGAAATATTTAAGAAGTTGCATATTAAGATTCCTTTTGCTGAGGCTATAGATGCCTTCTTATGCTCAGTTCTTGAAGGAAATGTTGTCCAACAAGAAGAGGTTAGAGGAGTATGCAACCATGAAGCTAAATGAGGAATGTTTAACCATTTTACTAAAGAAGTTATAACAAAAGCTCAAGGATCTAGGGATTTTTACTATTCCTTACACTACTGTGATTTTCATATAGATAGGGCCTCGATGGATTTAGGTGTGAGCACTAAGTTGATGCCTCTTTCTGTTTTCATAAAGCTTGGATTGACGAAGGCGAAACCCACTATAGTGTCACTCCAATTGGTAGATAAATCCATCACATACCTAAGGGGAGTCATTGAGCATGTGTTTGTAAAAGTAGATAAGTTCATCTTTTCAGTGGAATTCTTAGTCCTTGACATGGAGGATGGTTAAGACATCCCCATAATTATTAGCAGACCTTTCATGGTTACAATGAGGACCATCATCGATGTGTAGTATCGATGTGCAATATGGAAAGCAAATCTTAAGGCTTTAAGATGAAGGGATAGTGTTCGACGTGTTTGATGTCATAATACATTCAACCACTCTTGACTCTTTTAATTTCCTAATGTATATTCTCTTGATATTGATCTTTCTTCTGATGTTTATGCAGGATTGTTGGTAGAGTAAGCACAAGGAGTACTTGAAGAGTTAGGTGAAGAACTTCAAGAGGATTTAGAAGCACAAGGAGCTAGTATAGAGCATGCATATTAGACACAATATCCAGCTTATGAGCCTCTTCAAAAACCATCAAAGCCACTACCCAAGCCATTAACTGGCCTCCAACTATTAAGCTAAATCCTTTTCCTACTCATCTAAGGTACATATTTCTACTCCTACATGAACACTTACTAGTCATTATTTATTCTTTGTTGATAGATACCATGAAGAAGAGGCTTTTGAAAATGCTTCATGTCCATAAGAAAGCCATTAGATGGATTATTATGGACATTGACAGTATTAAGCCCTCCTTTTACACACACCACATTTTTATAGAAGATGGAAGTAAGGCTTTGATGCAACCTTTGAGACGACTCAACCAACATATGAAGGACGTGGTTAAGGATGAGGCAGTGAAGCTTCTAGATGTAGGTATTAAGCTATCTCTAATTCTACTTGGGTGAGTCCTATATAGGTGATGCCAAAGAAGAGAGGCATCACTATTATGCAAAATGAAAAGAATGATATGATAGCCACTAGGAAAGTAACTGGGTAGAGAATCTTCATAGAATACAGGAAATTAAATGATGCCACAAGAAAATACAACTTTTATTTACCTTTTATTGATTAAATGGTTGAGAAGTTAGCTGGACATTATTTTTATTATGCCTTATGTGGATATTCTAGGTATTTATATATTATAAACAACTTTTATATGTTTTTATGATACATTTACATACAAATGCATGCATTTCAGTGTATATAATGCTACAGGTACATTTTAAATATGCATCATGGCTATTTTCTCTTAGATGCTTGAAACTTGCATTAAGATTTTCATGGATGACATCTTTGTGTTTAACACTTCATTTAATGCATACTTAGAAAACCTAAAGAAAGTCTTGACCATATGTGAAGAGACCTATTTAATTGTTAACTAGAAAAAATGTCATTTTATGGTTTAGGAATGAATTATATTAGGTCACAAAATTTCTAGCAAATGAATAGAGGTAGATCTTGTAAATATTAATGTCACTAAGAAACATCCTCCACCAAACAATTTTAAATATATTACAATTTTTTTTAGGCCATACTACTTTTTACCATCATTTTTCAAAAATTGCTAGAACTTTAACTAAGTTGCTTGAAAAATATGCTTTGTTTGAATTTAATGATAATTTCATGGCATCTTTTCAATTTTAAAGGATAAACTTGTAACTATTCTTATACTTGTACCTCCTGATTAGTCTTTTCCATTTGAACTAATATGTGACGCAAGGGATTTTGAAACGGGGGCTATGTTGGGACAAAGATGAGGTAAGATCTTTAACCCTATTTATTATGCAAGCAAAACAATAAGCATGGCACATTGCACAATAGAGAGAGATTTTTATAGTTATGCTTGCTTTTAATAAGTTTATGTCTTTTTTATAATATATAAAGTCAGTGCTGATGACCATGCAGCTTTAAAGTATTTGGTGATGAAACCAGATCCAAAATCAAGACCGATTCTTTAGATTATACTTTTATAGGAATTTGATATCGAGCTTAAAGATAAGAAAGGGGTTGAAATTTTATAGTTGATCACTTATCGAGACTAAAAGAAGTTACCATGGAGAGCGCAACTAATAAAGAAGTTTCCTTATGAGCATCTCATAGCTATAATAACCACTCTATGGTTAGCTAATTATGTTAACTAACTTGATGGTAATATCCTCCATCTTGACTTTTCTTATTCTTTAAAGAAGAAATTCTTATCAGAGGTAAAACATTATCTATGGGATAACCCTTTGCTTTATAAGATTTATGTTAATAGAATAATTAGGTGTTCCATTCATGAAGAGGAAATGTCTTCCATTTTATATCATTGTCATTTTAGAGATGCTAAGGTCATTTTGGAGAAACTAGGATAGCACATAAAGTCTTAGAAAGTGATTTCTATTGGCCTACCCTATTTAGGGGATGCATATACATTTATGAAATCTTATGATAGGTGTTAGAGAGTTGGGAACATAACTAGGAGATGTGACATACCATTGACTAAAGTTTTTATTTGGAAGAATTTCAATGTTTGGGGCATTGACTTCATAGGACCATTCCCTAAGTCATACTCCAGTCAATATATTTTGATTGCAGCTAATTATGTTATAAAATGGGTAGAATCAAAGGAATTACACATAAATGAGGCTAAGGGTGTTGTTTGAATCTTAAAAAGGAGCATTTTCACCCCTCTTTAAAAACCTAGGGCCATTATTAGTGATAGGGGTCGTATTTTTCCAATAAATTGTTTGATTCATTAATGGCTAAGTATGAGGTGACCCATAAGGTTGCCACGCCATACTACTGTTGACGATTTGCAAAACTATCTAACTTGTTTTACGTTACAACACTGTAAGAATACAGGTTGTAACTTGTAGTAAGGAAGCAAATATCAATCCCACAGAGATTGAGTTTAGTCACCACTTAACTTAGGTTCTAATTTATTTAAGAAAATTATTTTAAATGATTAAAAATTGAAAATTAAACTTAAATTAATTAAATTAACATTAAACAACTAATAGAGACAAAGTGCAGTAATTTGTTAACCAAGGCTTAAGATTAGGAGTTATTCTATTCTTATTGTGCTCCCTATTGTGTTTAAGTTCCAATTATGCTTGACCCAAGATTTCCTAATTTTTAATTACCCTCTCTCAAGGCGTAATTAGTTGACCCTAGTTGAAATGGATTAGAATGAATTATGCTATCTCTAGAATAACCAACACTCCTAACCAGTCAACCAAAATTTAAGCACTCCTATAGGTGATTTTAAGCAAATAGCCAAGATCCCTCTTCAACTATTTGGAAAAACTTGAATATTTATAAGTCCATTAGGAGCTAACTCTCGTTACACTACCTAACTCACATGCCTAAACTCATCCTCTCGATCTATTGTGTGATATAAGCACAATAAATATCATAAAGCATCATTCATTGAACAAAAACCACAAGAGTTCCCCAAATAGTTCAAGAACAACTCCTACAAAGTGTTTAACTACTCATAATCATTAACAATCCAACAAAATCCATGTTTTTCATTCTAAAAAGTAATAAAGAGGAAAGAATAAAAACTGGTTAAAATCAAGAACTCCTCCTCTCTACTCCAACAAGCTGGAAAAACTGGGTATTGAGGTTGTCACCACTCTTCCCAAGTAATTTCTTGTTTCTCTTCTTAGCTAGCCACCAAAAACTGCCTCCTTTCCTCTTTTGTGACTGTCTTCTTCCTCCACTTGCAGCAAACTCGCCCCTATATATAGGAGGCCTTCCCATCCATTTGAAGCATCAGATTTAGGATTAAAAAATAGTTAGTTTAGTTAGTTTTCATATTAAGTAGTTTTTAGGTTGATTTTCTTGTCAATCTTTTGTAATGTGAATTTTGAGATTGTTTATAAACTCTAGCAGTTGTAATCACATTGTTCAGAGTTAGATAACCATCTGGGGATGTAATTTGGTTTATTATAAACTTTTAATTTTTTATTATTTTTTAGTTTGAATTAATCAAATTATTGTTGTGTAAGTTAATTATTTTGTTATCTTTGATTAATTTATGTGCTTAATGTTAATTTTCAGTAAATTTGGGTTGTTAAGTGTTTTTATTGATGGTTAACAGTGTTAATTTATAATTAATGCATGATAAGTGAGTTAATCTTATTTATTAAATGCTCAATTCTTGTATTGAAATGATCACTTAGTATATTGCCATCAAATAATATAAGATCTGACAATCTCTATATAGGTTATTAGAAAAATCAATAAACAGTGTGGTTCAAATCAGTGAAATTACCAAAGACTTAGTTAATCATGACGGTGTTAGTATTGAATTAAGAAATTTAGGATTAGACTTCCTAAGCTTTAAACATATTATCTAAAACTTTGAATTAATATTTATCATAAACAAAATTTATTATAAAGTTAAATACTAAAATTTTAGACTATATCATTAAACTAATTAACAAAATATATCAACTAAAGTTGTATTGATAAATAGAAGAATGCAATTAGGAAGATAAGAGATAAATAATTTAGGCAAATCTAACTTTCAAATGAGCAAAGGAACTAGTAGAAGATATTAATGTGGTTTTGAAACTAGTTGGTCCTAATATAAGTCTCCAAGACAATGTAAAGCACATCCCAATTGATATCTCTTCTTCTCTTCACTTTATCTAACTATCCATAGCCATTAAGAAGTAAACTACAAAAAGGGGACTAGTATAGACTCTCTAATGAACTATGTTGAACCAAGGGAGGTTCCAATCTTGGTTTTGATGATAACAAAGCATGTTTGATTACTAATGGTTTGAATTTATGATGTTAATCTTAAAGATAGGTATGTTTCAAGAAGAATCCATTATGGAAAGCTTGGAGTTTGAAGG
>JAOXYD010216759.1:0-19512 GCA_028565735.1 Pinacopodium congolense
GTTTCCTATTTTTCTAAACACAAAAATCGATAAAGAAAACACACTAATACAGTATAGAAATAAAAAAAAGAAATCACAATACCCAATACAAAAATACAACAACCACAATAAAAAACTAAAACCCACAACCCAACTAAACATGCCCTTAGTAACTGAAGACTCTAACCTACATATATCTATGTTTCTAGAGTATTGCAATACACTAAAACTTAATGGCATTTCCTCATATGCTATCAAGCTTCAATTGTTTCCCCTATCCCTATGGGATAGAGATAAAGATAAAGCATGCTTATAGACCTTACTGATAGGGTCCCTTACTACATGTAATCAACTTTCCTATATGTTCCTAGTTTAGTACTTTCCTTTGAGCAAGATTGCATAGATTAAAAATCAGATAACTATTTTTGACCAGAGGGAAGGAAAATTTTTATATAAGGCTTAGGAGAGGCATAAGGATTTATTGAGGTTTTATCCACACCACGGTTTAGAGAAGTGGCTAACAGTATACACCTTTTGTAATGGAAAGACTTACAACATCAAGATCTCTATTGATGTTGCTACTGATGGAGCTTGGATGAACAAGATACTAGATGAAGCATATTCTCATATTAAAGACATGGATCAAACCATCCTCAATGGTTAACTGAGAGAGCTACTCATAAGAAAATCCTAAGTAAGCATAAACATGATGCTTTGAATCTTTCAGTTGTACAAGTAGATGTTTTGTCTCATAAATTTGATCATATGTTATGGTATTTGTGAATTCGTAAGTCTCGTAGTTGAAGATTACTAATTAGGGAACCAATTTATACAAGACCCTTGTATAAAATATATTAACTTCATTAATAACCCCAATTAAAGGAATGACCTATTTTCCAACACCTATAACCCTAATGAAGAAACCATCTCAATCTTTCCTACGGAAATAGGTTCAACCAACTGCCTCAAAATAATAAATGGTTACCTGGTTGCCAACCTAGAACAGACAATATCCTCCCCCAAAATCTAACTTAGAGTTCCCTCTAGAGAATTTTCTTACCATTTAAATAAGATAAATAATTAAAAAAAGGAGATAAGGATGATAAACTCTAAGATAGATCTAGTTATCACCCATTGCATGATGTTCAAAACCCAAATTGCTTAGTATTCTAGTACCGCTATTAGACCACCATGTCAATTACTTGGCAAACTTGAGAATTTTTAGAAGTATTGTGACACTATATTGTTGAGGAGTGTAAACAATTAGATTGTCCTAAAGTAAGGGAGGAAGAGGACAAAAATCATGTTGAAAAGGAGAATTTAAGTGAACAAGAGTAAATTAGTCAGGAAAAAGGATAGGAGAGCACGAAATCTAGATACTTTTCCCTTGAACCCTATAAGCTACATATACCCTTCCCCAAAGATTGAATAAGGAAAAATTAAACAAACAGTTTAGGAAGTTTTTAAATATTCTTCAAAACTTATATATTAATATCCCCTTCATAAATGCATTGAAAGAAATGCATTCCGCTGCTAAGTTTTCAAAGGAGATACTATCTAATATAAAAAATTAAAATATCATGAAACTATAGTGTTGAAGAAGGAGTGTAATGCCATAATTTAAAATAAGCTACCTTCTAAGCTTAAGGATCCTAAATTTTCTTTTCCTATATCTTATGTCGTCACTGGTATGAGTTTCAACCATACTTTATGTGATTTAGGGGCAAGTATTAGTCTCATGCCTTTGTCTATTTCTAGGAGATATGTACTAATTAAGGTCAATTATTTTTATACCCACTAATTTAATCATCTTAGAAATGGAGAAGAATACTCAAACCACCGTCATCCTTAGGAGGCCCTTTTCTAGCTATAATTGGAGCCATCATTGATGTAAAAAGGGAAAATTTTCCTTGAGTGTTAGCAATGAGAAAGTTAAATTAAATTTATTTGATGTTATTAAATGTCTTTATCTTGGAGATTCATATTGTAGGGTTAACAAGAATGACTAAATCGTGACAAAAGAGTTAGCTAAACTTAAATTGGATGATCTATTTGAAGAATACCTAGTGAAAGATAACCCCCTATCCAATGAGAGAGAAGAGGTCTCCCTATCTGATGAGAGAGGAGAGGAGACTCAATAGAGAAAATTGAATTCCAATATGATGGTTTAGAAAAAGGTGCTCAAGATCTATAAGAAGGTGAGAATCAAGTGTTGGTGCCTCAGAAAGATCCTTCATAAAGAGTTTCACAAAGGAGATTGGATACTTTAACTCTTGATTGAAACTTTTTCCAAGTAAGTTAAGGTTGAGGTGGTCTAGAAAATTCTAATTCCATAAAGCCTTTCAATATGGAGCTATAGAGGATTGAAGTGAGAAGACTAGAGCCTTCAAGCTAAATAGGCATTACTGAAGCCTAATTTATCAAGAGACCCAATAGAGAAATGAGTTACATACATCCTTTTCTATCTTTCCATAGATCCTCAACAAGGAAAAACAGGTCAAGCTTATGAAATAAAACAAATACTTGTTGAGAGGCAACCCATCAATTTATACTTTTAATGTTTTTTAAATTTAATACTTTAATTGGTTAGAGTATTAGTTGTTTACTTCCTTAGGTTCCTTGTCACTTTCTTAATCTTATTTTTTTTAAGTTTTGGTAAAAATCATATGTTAAGTGTTTCAAGATAGTATATTTGCGATTGTTCAAGTTTTTAAGCTAACATGGTCAATAACAAGCCATTGTGTTTAGCCTTATGTTAACCATCTAAAAAAGAAAAAAAAATGTTTTCAACATGAAACCTATACAATAATATATAGGTATTGTGAAGATGCATACACCACCACGTCTCTTCTATGGTAAGCCCGTGTTCACCTACAAGAAAAGAAAATGAGAAGATAAGATGCCTTGTTTTTCAATATAGCCCCTACATGGTTTGTTCACCTTATGTTGTGAACTTGCCCCCAAGTACATTTACACATCCTTGTGTTATAACTCGTATGTAGGGGAGAACAAAAGATAGAATTTGTAAATTTGAATATAGCTCCTACATGCTATCATATTTACCCATTGTTTATATCCTAACTTTTCTGTTCCCTCTCATAAAACATGGCATTGTACTTTCTTACACGTCACCGTGTTTAGGTGTAACACATCACCAACACCGTGTTGACATCTTTATAGACGGCTACACCCTTTATGTTTCCTCTCTACTTTCTTTGAAATTTCAATTTTACCTTTGGTTTTTAGAGTGATAAACTACCCTTTAGTCCATGTCGACTCTTATAGAGCTGCCAAGGGCATATTTTAACTTTTCTTCACTGAGTTTTTAACACATCCACGTATTTTTCTATAACATTCCTATTTTTATTAATTTGAGGAGTTATGAATTATTTAATATTATGAATTATATCATATTCCTAATTAATGATTCTAGATCTATTCTACATGATCTTAAAGTGTTAGAAAAATTAACCTAGGTGAACTGGGAATTATATATGCTTTATATGGTTAATGATTTTTAATGCACCTTACTTAGATTGTTTAAATATATTTCATTTATGGAGTTGGTCAATTTAGGCTCTAGATTCAATCATGGGATATAGGAAATTGAAATTTCAGTAATATAGGTCAATGAAATGATTATAATGTGGACAATAATTGAAAATATAAGTCACAAGAGTATTTTATTCTATGTGGTAATCATGTTTGACAGTTTACTCTTTGATTATATCCCTTATTTGATTATACCCTGCATTTATATACATGTGTTATCTTGATTAATGTTATCTATGACTCAATCCATCTTTCTTTTATAAGTATCACACTATGATGAGGACTAGGGGACTATTAAGACAGCCTAGGAGTTCTATATAGTCATCACCATGTTGAAGGGACAAAGTGGATACCACCCCCTCTACTTCCCATCCTACTACCATAGGTACACATGAGCCATCAAGGTGATATCAAGAGACATAACAGACACTGTCGGTGCCACAATAACTCTAATTCATACTCAGTTTTCAAAGCACCCACTGTTCTATTTTGAGACAAAGGCACAACGAAATTGATATCAAGCCTTCTTTTTTAATGATCATCCTTGTCCTCGTCAATGGCTAATTTTTCTAAATCATTAGATAAACCTATATCATCATATTCTAATCTTCTCTTAATCTCAAGATGGTTAGTTCTATCAAAAACAATAATCATAAACTCTTAAATCACTAGGTTCCTTTTGTTATACACCCTATATACCTTACTAGTCTATGAATAACCAAAAAATGCTATTTCATCCTTTTTAAATTCAAATTTCCCCAAGTTAATGTTATCATTCAAATTGTAACATTTACATCCAAAAATTTGGAAGTAGTTAGTCTTGGGCCTTTTCCCATGCCAAAGTTTGTAAGGTATTTTATCTATAGTTGGCGTTATATGGACCTTATTAGATATATGGCATGTATAAGCAATGGCTTCTACCAAAAAATAATTAGGTAAGTCATACTTATTAATCATAGCTCTAAATATTTCCTGTAATGCCCTATTTTTACTTTCACTAAAACCATTTTTTAAGAGCTTTGGATGTAGAAAAATTTTAATGGATTCCATTTTTATCATAAAAGGTTTTAAACATCTTTTTGTTAAATTATATACCATAGGGATTTCTAATAAATGTAAATGTGAGTCCTTTTTCATTTTGAACTCTTTTGTGAAACCTTTTATGATAAAAATGCTTTAGGGTAAGGCATTTATCTTTACATTGGCAGGACCAATAAATCTATATGTATTAGTTTCAATAGTCTAGTACTAATTGCTTAGACTTGAGGTTAGAGATAAGTTCCATGCTTGCATGTCCAAGCCTTATATGTCATACCCATACATCTTCACCTAGAAACACTAAACACCTCAAATTATAGTTAGAAAAGTCATCAAGATTAAAAAAAAAGTTTCCTTCTCTTTGTCCTACAAAATGCAATACTATTATCATCTGTCATAGAAATTATGCACGATTTCCATTTAAAGCATAATTATCATTTTTTTCTATAATGTTGACTAGAACTCAATATATTATGTTTCAATCTATTAACTAAAAACACATTACCAATAATAAAGTGATTGCTCTATTTCCAAATGAGACACGTATTACTTCTTTACTTTTGAGGGATATTGGTTGGGACGTATCTATCATCATATGTCTTGAACATCCATTTTTAATATACTGTTTGTTTCTTTTTCTTGTAATTTAAAAAACAAAGAAATCATTTTGTTTTAGGTGCCCATACTAATTTAAGTCCTTAGGGATTAATTATTTTCCTTTCAATTTGATCTCCTAATAATTCGTTCTATCATTTTTGTTTAATATAAAAAATTTTCTCCACATGTCCAAAATCTCCATAAAAATAGCAAATCATATGATGATGAGCCTTATATCCATATACATTCCTAGGTTTTATATATATTGATCAACCAATGAATAGAACTAGTTTAGCAATACACATTGATTAACTTATTTATAACACTGACCGGTGTACATTATTTCTAAGCATTTTATAGGATCAATTTCAAAGGATTTCATTTAAGTTAAATCTTTATAATTTCAAAAACCTACTATTGAATAAAGGGAGGTTTCAATCTTGGTTTGAATGATAATAAAACATTATTTTTATTAATGACTTGAATTTATGGTGTAAAGTTCAAAAGATAGGTATTGTTGATGATAGTTATTCAAAGTGAAAAATTTGGACTTAAAGAAAAAATTTGAGGAAAATGGAAGAGAAAGCACCATGGAAAACCACTGTTTAGATAATTTAAGAGGTGTTAATAATCTATGGGCCCAACTGTATTGCAAGTGATTTAAAATTGTATAAACTTTCATTAAATAGTTCAAATTTTGAGATTAAGTCAATTGAAAATTTTTGGCAATTAAATTAAGCTTGAACAATGTTTTAAAAGTTGTATACAATGTTTTTGAAGCAAAAGAAATAACTTTGCGATGTTTATGAATGGTTTGAAATGAAAAGTTTTAAGGTTTGGCTAAATTTGCCACAAACCCACACAATCTATATTTTTTATCTTAATTTTGATTTCTTAGTATTCAAAATTACTTCAAGGATCTTTTTTAACTAGGTTGAATTGAATTAAAAGTGAAAGAATTGATTTGAAGTTCGTTATAAATGATTTTTTTAGTTGACAATTGCTAGAATACGTTTTTCCAGGTGACTAGTCAATTGATCACTATTAATAGGTCAACTAGTATAAAGTTTTAGCATTATTTAGTAGCTCAATGCATAGTAAGTTAAACGATCAATGACTAGTCACTCGACCTATGCATATCGATCGACTGATAGTCTTGTATTAGGCATAAAAACTAGTTTGGCAATTTTAGGAAAAAATGATATTCTTTTTTATAACAGATATTAAAGAAATCTAATTACCATTTGAGTTCAAGAACATTGTAAATAAGAGGTCTAATAATTTTTTCTTATCAATTTTTATGCTATTTTGAGAGTGTATTGAGCATATAAAGTGATCAAACTTTATCTTTAAAGTATAATTGTGTTCTTATTGCGTGTTTTCAAGTTTCAATGTTGATTTTCTTAGTTTCAATCTAAAAATTTGTGTTTTTTAAAGCTTTCAAGAGGTTCACCATTCATATTTTTCATCTTGGAAAGCATAAGAGCTCTCTAATTAATTAATTTCAAATGAAACACCAACAAAGGTGTATTTGTTTAGTTCAAAGTGGATTTTTAATTTTTTGGGTTAGGAATCATTGTATAGGCTCACCTTTACCTTAAAAAAGATGTGTTAAAGGTTATTCTTCACCTTAAAAAAAAAAGGGATTGTAAAAGGTTCCTTTTCATCTAAAGAAGAAGTTGTGTTTGTTTTTATGATTTATTAAAACATCTAGAGTTATTGTTAGAGATCGGATATAGGTAATTAAGATTATTATCAAACCACAATAAAATCTTATGTATCTTCCTTACTTTACACTCTTTAATTACCATTTATTATGTTATTACTTTACTTTTATATTATGACCATTTGGCATAAGTATTGACATAACATCTAAGTTGGATCTTAGTGTAGAGATTATACATACTTGGAATTAGTTTGAGCAACTTAGGTTGTTAAACTAGAAAAATTTTTAAACACCTAATTCACCCCCTTTTTGATGCCTTTTAGGACTTTAGTATTATAGTAAGGCTCACTTGTGTTTAATTAAATTCTGGCAAAATTGTGAGATAAACAATATAGAATAGCACATTTTATAGATTCATCTAGTTAAGAGGGGGGAAACATTAGTAGAGCACCATTTTTTAATGGAAATGACTATTTGATGAGGTTGAATTATGATAAGTTTTGATATGTGATTTCATATGGATTCATTCTCATTTTTTATGTAAAAGTGTCTCATTTGAGTTTATTTTAAGTTTAAATGCAGGTTTAATTAGTAGACACAAATTCCAATTGAAAAGATTAAGTTTGGGGTAGAATTGAAGCAAAATTAGATTGAAAGGGTGTATCTTAGACCATCAACAATAGTTGAAGTTTTTGGTTAATGGCGTCGTTAATAGTCCCAGAAACCGTTGTTGAAGTCTCACATATACATCCTTTAATGTTGGTTCAATAGAACATCATTGAAGTATTATTAACAGTCATTAAACGCACTATAAACAAAAAAAAGGGTAAAGAAGAGCTTTACCCTAATTAGAAATGGTATAGAAGGATGCAAAGAAGCAGGAAAGCATGAGACACTTCATCCTTCTTAAACCACCATCCATTTTCCAATGATTTCCTTCATGTTTTAGTGTTTTGAATTAGGCTTTCATATTGTTTTTTTTTAATCTATTCATTTTAGTTATTTTGGGTTTTATGAAGCTTTATTTACAATTATTTTAATGATTTCATAACTGTAATCACGTTTTTATGTGCCACATTATACTTAGCTTTGGTTTTTGATTATTATTATTACTTAGACACTTGAATATTGTCGCATAATAGTGAATATTCATTTTTTTCATCTTCTTGTGATTATTACAACATGATTTCATTAGTTATACATATGATTTTGTTTGGTTTTAATATGTGTGGCTAATTATTTAAGGGTTAGAAGGTATTAAAGAGATGATATGAAGTTGATTACGAGAATAAAATTTGGCTTTTCATTGATATTGTGCTTTTAGGCTTAGATTGATTTGGAACCTTCTTTTAATGTCAAGAATAAGGAGTTATTCGTAGGTTAGATCACCATGTTGATAATTTCTAATTTGACTGCTAGGTTTGAACTTTTGATAAGTAATCGTCATTAGCAAATTCTAAAAATAGTAATAGATTAATTGGTTTTGTGAGCAAAACTTAATTAATTAGTCTAAGATTTTAATTCTCTAAGTTATATGAATCGAACTTATACGATTGTGACTTAGGTTACTCTTTCCCTAATGATTAGCGCTACTATACTATTAAATCTAGAGAGCTTCTTATAGGTTCTCGCATAGTTAGGGATATTTTCAAACCTTGTTGAATTTACTTAATCTAGGAGGAACTTAAGACATAAGAGCTCATTTGTGTCTATAGGCTAACATCTTAGTTAGAACATAATTTATATGGCTTCAATGATTAATATTCCTTATTGGAATCTAGATAATACCTTCTAACTGTTTCATTATTATTATTACTTATTACTTTAGGGGCTACTCGTTTGGGGTTTTTTTTTATTTTGTTTTGGTTTTTAGTTTTTCTAAACACAAAAAATAAAAAATAGCATAGAAATAAAAAAAACAACAAAATAATAAGAAATGAAAAAAAACAGCACAAAAAACCCAAAAAAAAAACACACAAAACCTAATACAAAAATACAAAAACTACAACTAAAGGCTGAATCAAACGACCCCTTATATTTTGTTCTATTGTTTATTAGCTTTCATTTCTTTAGTAATACTTTCTTTTATTTTAATTTCATTGCATCAGGGGGTTTTGTTCTTATTTTCACAACTTTAGAAATAGCATTCACACCCTAGAACTCTGTGGATCAACCCTAGCTTACCTTACTACATAGTTAGGAATTTAGGTTATTATTTTATAGCTTACAACAGACTCACCAAAATTTTGGCATCATTGCCATGTAGTTGGCTAGTACTTTGTTGTTTCTTGTGTTATTTTTGTTTTTATTTTTACTTACCTCTATCACGTTACTTTTGATTACACATGCCTCATAGCCCTTTGAGACACTCAAGATTGTGGAAATTTATTGGAGAGAACATAGGCTTACTTTTGTTCTCCTTTTAAACCTTTTTCACTTTCTCTTATTACAAGTCGTATGAGGTGACAATATCTTGAGTGAGCTAGACATATTCACCTTTTTGAGATTGGAAGTTCATCGTCATCTGAAGAAGAAGTCAAATAGAATTCAAAGAATCCATATAATAAATAGACGAGAATATGAAGCCATATCAATGCACTCTAAATGAGCTTTTAACTCCAACTTTCAACCCTAACTTGCTTTGCATAAATTATCTTGATGATAAGCTTGAAGTTTAGATTAAACTTGAACTAATTCATGCTTTGCCTAATTTTACATATTTTTTAGACACTGGTTTATTGGGTTCAGGTTATATCACGGATAATAACAAGTTTCTCAAGGAGTTTTACATTATTTGTTAGGGCATGAAGCCAGCTGGAGTTATTGTGGATTAACTTAAGTTAAAGGCATTTCACTTTACCTTAGTCAATGTAGCCAAAGAATGACAACATGACCTACTAATTAAGTAGCAGTTGGTGTGAACTCCTATCTCTGGGTTCCTTTGGTTTTTGTGAAAGTGAACATATGGTTATAGGATACAGTTAATATAGGGTCATACATTCCTACAAAAGTTATAAATAATCAAAAGGTGCCCAAGACTAAATAAGAGTGGAATAGTGAAGATAAGAGACTAATTTCTTTAAACAATAGGACCATTCACATTTTGTTTTATGTACTTATTAGGAATGAATTTAATAGGGTATCAATGTGTGAGACGAATCACGAAATTTGGCACATACTTAAGGTTTCAAGTAAGAGAACCAATCAAGTGAAAAAGAGTAAAGTTTCTACCTTTACACATCAATATGAATTCTTTCACATAAATTATAATGAAAGCATATTTAGTATTTACACAAGGTTTATTGATATCATTAATGCATTGGAAGGTCTAGGAACATCTTATACTAATGCAAAAATTGTTAGAAAGATTCTTTGATCCTGACCAAAGGAATGGGATGCAAAAGTGACCACCATTCAAGATTTCAACATGTTGCCTTTGAAGGAATTGATTTGCTCACTCATTAAACATGAGATGAGGGTTAAAGAGGCTACAGAAAAGGAAGTGACAATAAAGAGGAATAACTTGACATTAAAGGCTATATAGGAAGAGAAAAGCAATTAGGAGACATCTTCAGATGAAAGTGAAGATGATATTACTCTCCTTACAAAGAAGTTAAAAATGTTCTTAAAGAATAAGACCTACTCCAAAAGAAGAGAGTGAGGTAAGAATAAGCTTAAAATAAAATTGTTTTCTATCATTATTTATTTTGAATATAAGAAATTGAGCCACATAAGGACGTAATATCCACTTCTCAAGGAGAGCGAGAAGGATGAAAGGAGTAGCAAGACGGTAAAGATGGAGAGGAGGAAGAAGAAAGCTTTGAAGTCAATGATGTGGGAAAGGTCAAATGAATCCGAAATATTAAAAAAAAAAAGATAAGGAAGTTGAAATTTTTGTCTCATGGAATTTGAGGATGAGGTACCTTTTATTTCCCAACCTTTTGGTAATAGTGACGATGATTATGAAATTGAATTTTCATATGATGAATTAGTGCAAGTCCTTGAGGAGGAAGAAAATATCTTTCAAATACAAGGAATGTTTGAAAATCGTGGATGACCTTATTTTAGAAAATGATAAGTGAAAACAAATTTGCACAAAATATTAACTAATCGTTTCTACCAACTTTTTGGCCCAGTTAATATTCTTTTATACAATTTAGAATCTAAGAGTGTGGGTTTTATTAATCATGATGATAGAAAGAAATTTATGCATGAAAATAAATCTTTAAAGAATGAGATAAAGTCTTTAAAGGAACCTTTAGAAAAATTCACAAATTATAAGGAGAAGTTGGAGAGCATGCTTAGAGCCCAAAAGACTTTTAATAATAAGTATGGCTTGGAACTCACTTAAGGGAGTTAATTTCAAATGCCAAAACAAAATTTGTAAAAGGAAAAAATTTAGAAAAAGATCTTATTCCTAGGCAATCATTTGATAATGATGTATCAACATCTAGATCATAAATGTATGCATCTAGGCCTATACCTAGATCAAATGTATATGCACCAAAAAATAAGCATAATTTCTTCATAAATGCACAACTATCATACAATGCATGTGGGCCATATGTTAGGCCACTTAGGCCAGCCCCCTCACATCCTCACCATATTCATATATATTCATCTAGAAACATGTCTCATGCATATTCTAGGCTAAATTTTCATCAAAGAAGGAAATTCGAGAATGCAAGGTCTATAAATGTATTTAAGAGCAACATGACATCATATTTGCATTTTTATGTTATTCCTTTTGTTTGTCATTATTATGTACATGTTGAGCATATTAAAAATTTTATTTTGATAAACAAATATGGTTTCATATTTCACCAAAGGACATATGTAGTAGAAATATAACTAATCTCCAAGGGCATACACTAATTTGGATACTTAAATTAAAATAAATTTTGGTTTTGCAGGAATTCAAAAGAAGAAAATAATATATAAATAGTGGATGTTCTAGACATAAGATGGGGGATGCTTTTCAATTCATTTCCTTGAATAATAACAATATATGATATGTGACTTTTGGAGATAGTGGTAAGGGTAAGGTTTTCAAAATTGGCAAATTTGGTAAGAATAATACTATAATTGATAGCGTGCTTTCAATTGATGGCTTAAAGCATAATTGGTTAAGTACTAGCTAATTTTGTGATAAATATTTCACAGTGAGTTTTAAAGGAAAGTCTTGTATTGTTTCTAAGGTGTTAGATAATAGCATTGTTTTTATTAATAAAAGAGAAGGAGATACTTATATTATTGATTTAAATAATCTCTTTAACTACGATGTTAAGTGCTTGGTGTCTATAAGTGTAGATACTTGAACATGTCATAGAAGATTAGGACATGTAAGCATCAAGCACATTCAAAACCTAAGCAACAAGGAACTTTTAAATGGGCTACTAAAGGTGGCGTTTGGGAAGGACAAAGTCTATGATACTTATGAAATGAGAAAACAAACCAAGAGCTCCTTCAAGAAGAAGAAATCGGTAACATCTAGACCTTTATAACTTTTACATATGGACTTGTTCGGCCCATCTAGAATTGTTAGTTTAGATGAAAAATTGTATGCTTATATGATTGTTGATGATTTTATTAGTTTTACTTAGGTTATGTTTTTAGTTAGTAAGGATGAGTGTCTTAAGTCTTTTATTAAGTTTACTAAGAGAGTTCAACTTGAGAAAGATTACATGATTGCATCCATTATAAATTATCATGGTAGGGAATTTAAGAATGAATTATTTGAGTCTTATTGTAAGGAAAATGGGAGTTTTCATAATTTTTCTATATTTAGGAACCTTCAACAAAATGGTGTTATTGAATGAAAAAATAGAACTTCATAAGAATAGGACTAGATTGAATAAGTATAGCCTTTCTAAGTATTTTAAGGTGGAAGCTGAAGCATTGTAGATCATATATCTAATAAAGTCTATATAAGACCTTATATTAATAAAACTCCTTATAAACTTTGGTATGAAAAAAAGCCAAAGGTTAGTTATTTCAAGATTTTTAAGTGTCAGTGTTTATTTTGAATACTAAAGATCGGTAAGTTTGATGTAAAAAAAGATGAAAGGATTTTTGTAGATTTTTCCTATATTAGTATAGCATATTAATTTTTAATATGATGACTATATTGAATGAAGAGACTATGCGTGTTGTTTTTAATCAATTAAAAACCTTTACTATGAAAAAGAGTATTGAAGATGTAGACATACTATTACCAAAGGGCTTGAAGAAACTAAGCTTAGAAGAAAGACATGATAGCCTAGGCGTCCAACCTACACCTATTGAGCCCGTTATTAAACCAAGTAAGGGTGATAGAAGGAATGAGATATTATCTAGAGAGTAGAGATTTAAGAAGGAACACCTTTCCAACTAATTTTAGGTGATGTTTAAAGAATTTTAATTACTATATCCTTATTTAGAGACTTGAGCCATATTACTTTTATATCCTGTACAGAGTTTAAACCTATAGATGAAGCTCTTAATGATGAAAGTTATGTTTGACCCATTAATAAGGAGTTGAATCAATTTGAGAGAAATAAAGTTTGGATATTATTACCTAGGCCTAATGATCACCAAATTATTGGTACTAAATGGATGTTTAGAAACAAGCTTAATGGACTAGGTAACATTATAAAAACAAAGCTAGATTAGTAGTTAAGGGACTATAATCAAGAAAAGGGAATTAATTATGAGGAGACTTTTACACCTAGAACTAGATTAGAGGCCATTAGGTTGTTATTGGCTTTTGCATCCTACATATGTTCTAAACTTTATAAAACTGTTACAAAGAGTGCATTTCTTAATAGTTTTATTCAAGAGGAAGTGTATGTAGAATAACCTCCTAGATTCGAGAACCATGATACATCCAACTATATTTACAAGCTTTCAAAAACATTACATGGTTTAAAACAAGCTCCTAGAGTTTTGTATGAGAGATTAAGTGCATTCCTATTACAAAATAATATGGTTTAAAACAAGTCCCTAGAGTTTGGTATAAGAGGTGAGTGCATTCTTATTAAAAATTAGTTTTTCTAAAGGTAAGGTAGATACAACTCTTCTTATTAATAAAGAAAAGAATGATATCTTAATAGCTCAAATATACTTTGATAACATTATTTTTAGAGCTACTAATGAGAGGTTATATAAGGAATTTTATAAGTGTATGAGTAAAGAGTTTGAGATGGGTACAATGGGAGAGCTTAATTTCCTTTTTGGCTTGAAAATTAGGCAAATGAAAGACAGAATATTCCTTAGTTAAACTAAGTACACTAGAGAATTACTCAAAAAATTTTGGAATGAATTAAGCAAATCAATTAGGAACTATTATGAGTAGGATTGTTGATAGGGTTGCATTAGAAGTTAATTTCATTGTGGTTTAGTGTATTAGTATGCATGTTTAGGATGAAAATTGCATTATTTAGACTTATTTGGATATTATTCTATTGCTTCGATAAAGCTTAAGTGTTTTTATGTGATGTTTGTTGATTTTGGGTCAGATTTCTATCATATTGGTGTGAATATCTTATGCTAGTTCAAGTGGAATTGAATTAGGAGGCACCTTTGGAGCTACAAGAGGTGTGGGATTAACTTGAGGATTTAGATCATTATGTGACAAAGTTCCACACCAATTTTAAAGGTTATATGACAAACTATTAAGAATGAATCAAGAGGAGAACCAAAGAAGCTCAAACAAGAACTAGTTTTGATACATGTGACTTTGGTGATGCATTGGATGCCTTTATAGAGCTTAGATTGTTATGAAATTTTATCGGTTGTAGGAATATCATATGAGGAATCTACATATAAAATTTCATGACCATTGGAGGTTTGTAAAAGAAGTTATAGCCAAAATACTGAACAGAGTTAAAAGTTGGAAAGCTGATGTGGCAAGATGATGTGGGATGATATGATTAAGTCGGTTTCTATGCTATTTTAGGACTACAAAGACGTGGAAAAACCTTAGTAGCCACCACTCCAAACTAAAGGAACATCCAAGATAGAAAATAATGTTTTAAAGAGGAAAAATATCAACAAACTGTAGATTGAATGTGCAGAATCAAGATTCAAGAAGTGTTGTCTATATTTCCAACAAAAGGGGCTTCAGCCTACATCATTAATTTTCTCTTATCCATTACTTTCATTTTGATGTTTAATCTAAATAGTGGTTGTTTGAAAATGATTATGGATTACTAAATCTAGTTAAAGTTTTTTCTTGAATTTTTTATTCAACTTTTATCTTCTTTATTTAATGAAAGGATGTTTGTGATAATTGTTGATTTCTTAATCACTTCGATTCGAGAGATTGTTTTAATTTGTCTGAGTTAGGTGCAATGAGAGTTGGTAACTTAATGGATCTGCAATTATTAGATTAATAGGAGGTTGAAGAGAGATCATAATTACTTGTTAATTATCCTTAGGATTACTTCAAATCCAATTGAATTGTTAAAAGTAGTGTTGTTAACTGAGAGGATGCAATTCAACTTATGATTAATTCAATTGGGATTAATTAATTAGATCTTGAGGGAGGGTAATGAACTATTAGATATCTAGGATCAAGAATAATTAAATCAATAAGGTCAAAGAAGTATAAACAAGGATAGAGTAATCTCTAAGTCTTCATTATTGAGTTACTTGATTGTCTTACTTTCTTGTGCAATTTAATTCATTGAATTTGTTAGTTTGGTTTAATTTTTAGATTACTTATCATTGTTTTGCCTTAAACAAAGTATAATTCAGATTTTTAGATGTTTAGATTCAATCCTCATGGGATTGATATCAGTTATACTATAAGTTATGACCTGATTACTTGTAGTGTAGTTAAAACTAGCAAACAACTACTAAGTTCAATAAGGATACTGAAGGAAAACTTATAGATGCTACGTTGTAAAAAGAGATGATAGATAGTTTTTTATATCTTTGCAAGTAAGACTGATATCATGTTTAGTGTTTATTTATGTACTAGGTTCCAATCAAGTCTTATAGAGTATCATATTTTAATCATTAAGAGAATTTTGAGGTTTTTAAATGGGAAACATCCTTATGATTGTGGCATCCTACAAGATACATTTATAGATTTGGTTGGCTACTTCGTTATAAATTATGGTAGTAGTCTTTTAGATAGGAAGAATACATATAGAAATTGCCAACTTTTAGGAAATGCATTAGTGTCTTAGTTTAGTAAAGAGCAAAATGCAGTCACTTTATTAACTGTCGAAGCGAAACATGTAGCGACCGACAGTTGTTGTACTCAAATGCTTTAACTTAGGCAATAATTTAAAGATTATGGCATGGAGATTAATAACATCCCTATTAAGTGTGATAACATTAGTGTCAACATTCAAGGACTAAGTAAATTGAGATAAGATATCATTTCATTAGAAATCATATGTAAAATGGAGACATTTAATTAAGTTTGTTTATACAAAACACTAATTAGCTAATATCTTCACTAAACCAATGAATGAGAATAGGTTTTGGATGATTAGAAGAAAATTAGGTATGATTCATGGTTGATTTAATTGAAATTTATGTGTTTATGCATGCTTTTTCAACTTTGATTTGTGTATTTAGGCATGTTTTCCAACTTTGATGAGATCTCCTCCATAAATTTTTAAGAATTGGTATCTGGTCAATTCTTATATAATTTTTTTATAATGTCAAAAATGGAGAAATTTTTATGTAATATTAGTTATTTCATATAGGGTGAGTTCATTTTTGAACCATTTTTATGTTTATGATTTAAATTTTTTTAATGCATAACATGCATATTATAGGTTAATATGTGTTTTTAATACAAAATGTGCATAATAAGTGTTTTTAAAATTTAAACATACGTATGTGATTTGATGCAATTTATGTCTTTATATTTCCTTTATATTTTATTTCTTCCAAATGAATTAATGTCTATATTTAGAGGGACTATAATTTATTTCAATCCATGAATTAAGTGGGAATGTCATTTATATTTGAGATTTGAGCATATGGTTTGAAATGTTTGCTTATGAATGTATTTTTCTTCCATAATATCATATGTTCTGTTATCATCAAAAAGGGAGAGATTGGTAAACCAAGAGAGGTTCCAATCGTGGTTTGGTGATAAAAAAATAATTTTTATTAATAATTTGAGTTTTGGTGTAAAGCTTAAAAGATAGGCACTTTCAATAATGATTTAAAATAAAAGGCTTAGATTTGAAGGCCAAATTTAAGGAAAATGGAAAAGTAAACATTAATGAAGCTTCAAAACTACTGTTTAGATAGTTTAACAATTTTATAAGTTTTCTTAAGGCTTTAATAATCTATGGGCTCAATTGAGTTACATATGTGTTAAAGTAGAATAAACTTTCACTAAATAGGTCAAATTTTGAGTTTGAGACAATTGAATATTTTTGGCAATTAAAACAAGCTTGACTAAGTTTTTAAAACTTATGTAAAATGTTTTTAAAGTAAAAGAAACAAATTTGGCATGTTTATGAAAGGTTTGAAAATGGTTTGAAATGAAAAGTTTCAAAGTTTGACTAAATTTGTCATAAACCAAGACAATCTATGATTACCTTAATTTTGATGTCTTGGTATTCAAAATCACTTTGAGAATGTTTTATAGCTTAGTTGAATTAAATTAAAGTTACAAGGCTTGATTTGAAGTTGGTTATAAATAATTTTTGAAGTTTTGATAGAATATGTTTTTCTAAATGAATAATTGACTAGTACAGGGTTAAACATCATTCGATTAATTTGATCGACCTGCCTACAAAAATCAATCAACCAATAGTCGTGTATCAAGCATAACAACTAGATTGACAAATTCAGGAAACCATGGTTTTTCTTATTTATAACAGATGGTAAACAAAGCTAACGATCATTTGAGCTCAAAAGCATTATAAATAAGAGGTCTATTATTTTTATGTCAATTTTTATGCAATTTTAAGAGTGTATCAAACTTCACCTTTCAAATGTTTCTATGTTCTTATTAAGCAATCTTATGTTTTCAATTTTCAACTTTGGTTTTTTTTTTTTATAGTTTCAATCTAATAATCTATGTTTGATTAAGCTTTTAAGAGATTCATCATTCATATTTTTTCATCTTAGAAAACATAAGAGCACTTTGATTGTTGAGTTTCAAGTGAAACACCAGTAAAAGTGTATTTGTTTTATCTAACGGTATTTTAATTTTATTAGGTTGGAAATCAATGTATAGGCTTCTCTTTGCCTTGAAAAAGACTAGTTAAAGGTTCCTCTTCACCTTATAAAAAAAAAGATTGGGATTGTAAAAGGTTCCTCTTCACCCATAGAAGAAGTTGTACTTATTTTGTGATTTAGTGAAACATCCAACTTCGTTATTGGAGAGTGGACATAAGTAGTTAAGGATATTACTGAACCACCATACAAATCTTGTGTATCCTCAATACCTTAAGCTCTTTAATTTTCATTTATTGTGTTACAACTTTACACTTATATTGTGATCATTTAGCATAAGCATTAGCATATCATCTAAATTGAATCTTAGTGTAAGAATTGCATATATTTGGACATAGCTTAAGTGGTTTAAGTTGCTAATTTAGAAAAATTTTAGAATATCTAATTTACCACGTTTGAGTGCCTATAAGACTTGCACCTATAGTTTTGAAATTGGTAATTTTGTGTTTTATGGCAAATTCTTCAAAATTTCCCAAAATTGATTACATGTTCATGAAATTGGTAATAAAATTACACTATTTAAATGTTTAATGCCAACTAGTTAGCTCCAATTTTGTTTGATTTTGATTATCCCAATTTAAGCTATTAAAATTTAGGGGTTCTTTTTATAAATTTTTGATAAATTATGGAACTTTGTATAAAAAAACCTTTTAAAAGTGTAACTAAGAGCTAACTTGATTTTTTTTTCAATATTTAATTTTAATTGATTACATAATTTTAACATATTCTCAAATTATCAACTTAGGCATGTTGTTCTCAATTGGACTTTTCTACATATAGAGACAAACATTTATGAAATTGATTAAGGATTGAGGTAGTTATATTGGACTATAGATTTATAGAAGTGTAATTTCATAAAAATTTTGCTTTGGTCACTAATATTTGGTACCTTAGTACAATTCCATTTTTAGAGGGTTTTTTAGGCTTTCAAATTCTCTTTTTCATCTAAAAATCATTTTACCATGTTTAGGACTAAAGGAGGTGGTTCCACTAGAAGTAGGAAAACTTAAACCCTAATTAAACATTAGGATGAATATTTTGATACTGACTCTCTTTAATTTCTTGCTTATGCCACCTGAAAACTCCATAAAAACAGATTAATTTCTCATACTTATTTAGATCACTTTAAGAAGTATGGTCTAATCCAGTTCTTTATAACTCAAATGTAAGAAACCATGCTTACTTACTGTTGTAAAATAAATCATATAAATGTTAGATTATTCTTTTACAATCTAAGATAGCACTAAATAGGAGATAAGTATCGTATCTTCTTAAAGTTCAAGGTATTAATATTCACCTCAATAGAAATCTCATTATAAGATCTTTAGGGGTTGTTTGGTAGGGTTTGGGTTTTTGGTTTTGGTTTTTAACATGAAAATTGAAAAAGACAACACACTAATACAGTACAGAAATCAAGGATAAAACACAAAAACCAATACAAATATATCAAAACTACAACTAAAAACCACAACCCACAGCAATACCAA
>JAOXYD010216768.1:0-19512 GCA_028565735.1 Pinacopodium congolense
ATCATATGTGTTTGAATTTGTTTGTGTTATAATGGCAATGTGAATTTTGGTTTATGAAAGTGTTTGAAAAGTTTTAAAGTTGTTCAAGAAAAGTTTTCATAATTAAGGAAATTCTTATTTTTGTGTTAATTGAAATGTTTTAATGATTTAAATAGTCTTGAATTATGCTTTAAAACTTATTTGAGATGTTAATCAATTTTAGGGAAGTGTTTGGAAAGATTTAGAATTGATTTGGACCATGTTTCACATTTTTCTAGAGCAAATCGGTGGGCTGGCAGGGTGTCATATAACCCTCATTTCCCAGGAGCTATACGACGGGTTGTAGGGCGCCGTATTACTCCTAGATACCATTATATTGGTCCCTGTCTCCAACTGCTAGTTTCAGACTTTCGGTTTTAACAAATATTTTAACCTCTCAAATGGTTAGTTTCTATTTCTAACGTCTCCAAGCTCTTTCTAACACTATATATATGATTTCTAAACATTTTTAACCCCTTTAGATGCTCTGAAAAACATTTACAAGATAAAAATCTCTCAAACACTCAAATTGTCTTTACTTTTTGCACTACCTTCACTCTACATTCGATTTTATTGTCTCAATTTTGTTTTTAATGCCAAAAAATTATTGTTTTCAATTGGTTCGGACATAGTCGAATCTCATTAAGCTTTCTTTTGAATTTTTAAGTGAGTATTTCATGTGATTTAAGCCTTTAAAGCTCCACTCCTCAAAAATGCCTTTGTTTTGGCTGTTCTTATTTAAATTTCGTTTTTCTTTATCCTAATCAGTTTTTGGGTTGTTATATTTGTTGTTTTATATTTTTTTTAAGGTCTCAAGAGTTTATTGAAGCCTTTACTTTGATTTTTAAGAATTTATAACATTTGTTTATGTTTCAAGTTTATAGATTGCTCAAAATTATCAAGTTTTGAGTCTATCTTCATTCCACTTCAGTTTCACTTTATTAAATTCATTTTTGGTGCTACAAGTTTATTATTTCCTACTTGCTTAAGGTCTTAAGAGTGTTCTAGAATTTTTTTTGGATTTATAAGCTTTTATATTGTTGGTTTAATCTTAATCTTTGCAGGTTACTCAAAACTGTCCAGGTTTAATGCTTTCACTTTTAATCTTGATTTGACCTTTTGTTCTATGTGATAAAATTATTTGCATTATTGCAATCTATTCCTAACTGATTTATTTAGGTTTTAATAGGTTTATTGTGTTGATTTCACACCATTTAGGTTGTTAAAATCATTTGTCTATAAGTTGGAATCTTAAGATTGCATAGTTTGATAGCTTGCGTTTATTTTAGTTAAATCTGATTATTGGGCTATTTAATTTCATTTTTGTTACAAAAAATTGATTGTATATGATCTATTGAGATGTAGGAAGGCTTTTCATAATTTTAGTTTGACTTTAGAAATTTCAGAAACACATTTATTACATGTGCTTTAGTGAAACACCGTTAAAGGTGTGCTTGGTTACTTTATTTTTAGGGGATTTGAATTTGTGTATTTATTAATTGAGTTAGAGACTACTCTTTGACATTAAAAAAGACTGTTGATAGATTGCTCTTTACCTATAGAAAACAATATTTGAATTGTGTTGATTATTAAATGTGAATTAGATTGATATGTGCTATGTATAAGCATTAGAGAAAGTATAAGGCGTAAGCATTGCATTAGTTGCATTTGAACCCTTATCTTGCTTTGATTTTGGTTAGATTTTATTAAGCTAATAAGCTTGTTTTAAAGCTCAAGGGAGTTAGATTTAGAGACTGTCTTTGTGGTAAAAAATTGTATAATTTGGTTATGTGTAAGGGGTTACTCTTCACCAATTGAAAAGTAAGATTGGTAAATTCCTCTTAACCCTTAGAATTTAAGATTGTTGTATAGGTTCCTCTTGACCTTTGAACAAGATTGTTGGGTTACTTTTCACCCTAAAGTAAGATTATAAAGGTTCCTTTTGACCTTAAAATCAAGATTGTTGTAAATGTTCCTCTTAGCCTTAGAAACAAGATTAGTGTAAGGGTTACTCTTCACCCATTTAAAGTAAGATTAGTTATTAGTGAATTTCTAATAAATAGTTGAAGAGAGGACGTAGATAAATAAGATTGTTTATCTCTTTCCCTATCCTCTTTATATTTATGCTTATTGTGTTTATTTTATTATTGCTTGAATTTAATTAATATTGTCTTAAACATAATCTTCTCATATAAGGTGAATTTTGGTTAGAAAATTCATATAGTTAAAATTGGCCAAAAGTGTTTCAAGTGTTTTAATTTACAAATAAAATTTTAAACACCTAAGTCACCCCCTCTTGAGTGCTATAGGACGTACAATTGATATAAGAGCCTTAGTCTCACATTAATTTAATTTCTAACGAAGTTGTGAGTAAAGATTAAAAATGACACCTTGCTTTGATAAAGATGATTTGGATATTCATAAGCCATCAATTTTTGATAGAAATGATTTTCTTAAATGGAAAATTAGAATGAAATTCTTTCTTACCAGTTAAGATATTTATTTATGGGAATTTATTTATAATGGCCCTTATAATTCTTTAAATGATGATAAAGTTGTTTCATTAAATGAAAGAGCCATGCATATCATACATGATGCATTAGATAAAAGCGTATTTGATAAAGTTTCTATGTGTCCTATGACTAAGGATGCTTGGTGTAGGTTAGAACAAAATTTTTAAGTTAAAATGAAGTGGAAGAGGCTAAAGAAGAGATGAAGGAGGTGGTGGAACCCAAGGAAGAAGAAGAAGAAGCACAAAATGTATGCCTTGTAGCATTTGTGGAAGAAGCTCCATCATCATTAAATGTTCAAAAGGAAAGCAATGAGGTACGTTCTAACTCTAACTCAAATGATGATGCAAATGAAAAAATGTGGAATATGATGAAATCTCATTTGATGAATTGGTTAAGGTTCCGAAAGCTCTTAAAGTGAAAAGTAAGAAGCTTTCTTCCATGTATAAGGAATGCAAGAAGTTATTGAATGATCTTATGATAGAAAATGAGCAATTAAAGAATGATTTGTATATTTTAGAATATAAGAGTATGAATGTTACTTCTAATGATTACATGATTGAAATTGATAGATTGATGAATATGAATGATTGTTTAAGGAAGGATTTGGATGATTGCATGCATAAGAATAAGAAGTTGAAAGATGAAATGCATGACTTGTTAGAACCCAAGAATTCATGAATGTTAGAAATTGATAGATTGAAGAATGAAATGAATGCCATGTTAGATTCTAAGAGTGTAGATATTGGCATGAATAAAATGAGAATAAATTGATGCATGAAAATGAGTCTTTGAAGAAGGAAGTAGATGCCCTCAAAGAATCATTGTCTAAATATATAAAGGGTAAGGAGAAGTTAGATTACATGCTAAGAGTATAAAAGAGCTTCAATGATAGACATGGTCTAGGTTTTATTGATGAAAATATTTCTATGTTAAAACCATTTTTGTTAAGGGTAAGAACTTAAAAGATGGAATTTTTCCTAAGCCTTTATTTTATAATAGTGCATCATCATCTAAAGCTCATACTAGATCATCTTTGAAGGATATTGCATCATCATGAAAATTGCATTATAAGAAGAACAATCTAGGAGCAAATCTAGAAAGGATATCCATGTAAGCAAAAATAGGCATAATTTATTTAATGTACAACCATCTCATAATGATGCATTTTAGACTCATGCTAGGAAAAGAGGTCCTAAACCTTCTTGTATTTCTAATATGTATGTGCATAATCTTATGAATGAATCATATTTTCATCATAGAAGACAATTACATCAAAGAAAGAACATGCATACATTTAGGCATCATGATAGTCATCTTATGTCTCTAAATCCCCATACTCATCTCAAGCATATTTTTAACATTAGAGGCATTTATAAATCATATCCTAGAAGGCCATATCATTAAGAAAAGGATAAGCATATATTTAGGTCTCATGATCTCATTTAGACGATTTAAGTCAATTAACTCACATGCACCCCATATGCATTTCCATTCTCATTTAAGGCCATTAAACATGTCTAATTCATATTCTAGGCATAACATTAATCAAGGAAGTTCAGTTAGAGATGTTAAACCTAGAAACACATTTAAGTCTCCTGTTAGGCTAAGTGGCATGTTTCATAGGCATAATGGCATTATGCACTCCCATAACTCTCATATGCATAATAATTATCCTAGGAGAGCTTATTTTGATATGAGAAATACATTTAGGTATAAGATCATAAGTTTCATGATCATATGCACAAAATTCCATATGTTTATAACTTTTGTAGTAAATTTGGCCATGTTGAAAATTTTTATTTTATTAAAAAAAGGATGATTAGGAAACCCTTAAAGGTGTGGATTGAAAAAGGTTTAAAGGCTAACTCCCAAGGACCCAAGTTAATACGAGTTCCTAAAGTCCATTAGTTTCTTTGTTTTATATGTCAACATTTATTTGCACTAAATTGGTGTCATGTTAGGAATCAAAGAAGTGATATCTCTAATTTGAAGTAGAATATAGAAAGATCACCACGAGTCCTCACATAATCATACCAAGAAGCATATTTTTTAACCAAGTGAGGCGTTAAAGAATTTGGAATCAAATGGTGATGCAAAAGGAGTTATTCCTATATCCTTATTTCATAATATATAGCTTGACATGATCTTTGGATATTTGTGTTTGATTTGAAAAAGTTGACCTTAGTTGTTGGTCTTGATTAAAAATAGATTTATATGTTTAGGGGGA
Source organism: Pinacopodium congolense (assembly GCA_028565735.1). Classification (NCBI taxonomy): domain Eukaryota; kingdom Viridiplantae; phylum Streptophyta; class Magnoliopsida; order Malpighiales; family Erythroxylaceae; genus Pinacopodium; species Pinacopodium congolense. The sequence continues at coordinate 4,759 of JAOXYD010216768.1, forward strand.
GCCACTGAATGTTAATATTAGAGCTATTATATGTTTAGTATTGGAGTCATTGCATATTTGCATAACTTTTTGAAACTAGCACATTTTATTAAAATTGCTGCATGATATTTTTTAATAACTGAATTAAAATTTTTTGACATATGACTTGTTTTAAAAAGGATGCATTGAACATATTTTGAAAATATTTGTTGAAATTAGTATCATAGTTTGTTTTGGTAATTGGTATCATATTTTTAAATTTTCAATTGGTACCATATCTTTGAATTCTCAGTTGATATCTTTTCTTACATCTGATATCAATTGCCATCATACTCTTATAATTGATATTACTTTTGATTTTTACAATTGGTATCATCTTTTTATAAATGTTTATCATATTATTTTATAGTTGGTATCATGTTTTACAAATGATTATCATAATTTATAATTGATATCATTTTTACAAGTTAGATAATTTATTTTCAATTATTATCACCTTTGAAATTGTGCATATTTAAAAAGGGATTAAACACATAAACTTGGTTTTGCATAATGTTTTCAAGTGCATAAATTTAAGGGGAGCATATTCTTTTTGATATATTTCAATTTAAAAAAATTTCCATGGTATTGTTGTATAATATTTTTTTAAACAAAATATGCATAAACATGTGTGTTTGATGTGAAACTGTATAATATATGTGCTTTTAGTGCACAAAGGTTCATAATACATATTTTTTTAATGTAAAATACGCATAATATGTGTTTTGTAATGTATTATGTATGCATTTTCATCCCTTGTCATGCTTTATTTTTCATAATACATACTAGCATTCATTTAGGGGGAGCATTATATACAATGGGTATCTTTTATTTTAAGATGCATGAATTAAGGGGGAATAAGTTGAAAGAGTTATTTACAATTAGTTTTAAGTTTTTTAAATTAGTTACAATTGGTAATCTTTTTGATGATGTCAAAAATGGGGAGAGAGAAGTGTGATATTAACATTGAATATATGTTTCAAACATAAAGGGAGAGTATCATATCATCTTATAATGTATAGTGCATTTATTAAAAATATTTGTTGCATATGTGTTTTATTTTCACTTAATATCATATTTTTTGTCATTACCAAAAAGGAAGAGATTATTAAACCAAGGTGATTCCAATCATGTGTTTTGATGTTGATAAAACATTATTATTACTAATATTTAAGTTTTTGATGCTTTATAAGATACATTAATGTTTAAAGTGGAAGAATATATTTGTGGAGCCTAAGGTAGAAGAGCTCAAGTATTGGATGATCAAGGATCAAAGGATAAAGATTGATGATTAAGAGAATGTAGATCAAGTTTGGATAGGTTTAGGAAAAGGGCTTAAGGTATAAGTGTCCTAAACTTGATTCTTAATCAATACTTGATTCTTAATCAATATTTGATTCTTAATCAATGCTTGAAAAGGGCTCTCACATTTGCATGATACATTTGTATATAGACATATAAGAATTGAATTACAGTTTTAGTGATCAACTGGATTTGATTATGAAATTTGAAATTGAATTAGAATGTCATATAAGCTAAATGTTGCATAATTAAGTTGAAATGTGTTGTTATGATTTAATATACGTTTGTTGATATGTTTTAAGTTAATTTAAATGTTGATTGAATGTTAATCATGTGTTTGAATTTGTTTATGTTATAATGGCAACGTGAATTTTGGTTTATAAAAGTGTTTGAAAAGTTTTAAAGTTGTTTAATAATGAAAAATTTTTATAATCAAGGCAATTCATATTTTTTGTGTTAATTTAAATATTTTGATTATTCAAATAGTCTTGAATAATGCTATAAAACTTGCTTGTGACGTTAATCAATGTTAGGGAAGTGTTTGGAAAGATTTAGAATTGATTTGGAGCATGTTTCACATTTTTCTAGAGCAAAATGATGGGTTGGCAAGAGAAAAACGATGGGCTAATAGGGCGTTGTAAAACCCCCATTTCCCATGAGCTATACAGGGGGTTGTAGGGCACCGTAGTACTCCCAAATACCGCCGTATTGGTCCTTGTCTCTAATGGCTAGTTTCGGACCTTCAATTTTAACAACTTTTTAACCTTCAAAATGATTAGTTTCTATTTTTAACATCACCAACCTCTTACTAGCACTATTATATGTGATTTCTAAACATTTATAACCCCCTTTAGATGCTCTGAAAAATATTTACACAATAAAAATCTCTCAAACACTCATACTGTCTTTACTTTCTACACTACTTTTACTTTACTTCGATTTTATTTTTTTAATTTTGATTCTAGTGCCACAAACTTGTTGTTTTTAGTTTGTTTAGACATAGTCAAATCTCACTGATCTTTCCTTTGAATTTTTAAGTGAGTATTTCGTGTGATTCAAGCCTTCAAAGCTCTGCTCCTCAAAGCTACCTCTATTTTGGTTGTTCTTACTTAAGTTTCTGTTTTCTTTATTCTAATTAGTTTCTGGGTTGTTATATTTGTTGTTTTCTATTTTAAGGTCTCAAAATTGCATTGAAGCTTTTACTTTGATTTTTAAGCACTCATAACATTTGTTTGAGTTTCAAGTTTACAAATTGCTCAAAACTATTAAGTTTTGAAACTAGCTTCATTCCACCTCAGTTTCACTCCTTAAATTCATTTTTGTGTTGCAAGTTTATTATTTTCTACTTGCTTGAGGTCTTAGGAGTGTTCCAGAATTTCTGTTTGGATTTATAAGCTTTTATATTGCTAGTTTATGGTTAATCGTTGTAGGTTACTCAAAACTATCCAGGTTTGATAGTTTCACTTTTAATCTTTAATTAGACCTTCTTTTCTATGTGGTAAAATTATTTTTATTTTTATGATCTATTACTAACTGAATTATTTTTATTTTTATGATCTATAAAATTATTTTTATTTTTACGGTAGGTTTATTATGTTGATTTCATGCCATTTAAGTTGTTAAAATTGTCTATTTATAGGCTAAAACCTTAAGACTGTATAGTTTGACAGCTTTTATTTATTTTAGTTAAATTTGACTATTATTTAATTTATTTTTTGTTGTAAAAAATTGATTGTGTATGATTTATTAAGGTGTAGGCAAGCTTATCATAAATTTAGTTTGCCTCTAGAAATTTTAGAAACATTTTTATTGCATGTGCTTTAGTGAAACACAATGAAAGGTGTGCTTGGTTACTTTATTTTAGGGGATTTGAATTTGTGTATTTATTGATTGAGTTAGAGGTTACTCTTTGCCATTAACAAAAATATTGTTGATAGGTTGCTCTTAGGCTGTAGAAAATAAGATTTGAATTGTGTTAATTATTGAATGTGAATTAGATTGGTATATGCTATGTATGAGCATTAGAAAAAGCATAAGGCATAAGCATTGCATTAGTTGCATTTAAGCCCTGTCTTACTTTGATTTTGGTAAGGTTTTATTAAGCTATATAGGCTTGTTTTGAAGTTTAAGGGAGTTAGATTTAGATACTGTCTTTGTGGTAAAAAATTGTATAATTTGATTGTATGTAAAGGGTTACTCTTCATCTATTGGAAAGTAAGATTGGTAGGTTCCTCTTGACCCTTAAAATTTAATATTATTGTATAAATTCCTCTTGACCTTTGAACAATATTATTAGGTTACTCTTCACCCTAAAGTAAGATTGTAAAGGTTCCTCTTGACCTTATAGTCAAGATTGTTATAAAGGTTCCTTTTAGCCTTAGAATCAAGATTGTCATAAGGGTTACTCTTCACCCATTTAAAGTAAGATTAGTTGTTAATAAATTTTCAACAAGTAGTTGAAGAAATGATGTAGTCTATCTTTGGGGTTGACGAACTTCTATAAATCTCAATGTTTATCTCTTTTCCTATCCTCTTGATATTTATGCTTATTATATTTGTTTTATTATTACTTGAATTTAATTGATATTGGCTTAAGCGTAATCTTCTCATATAGGGTGAATTATGGTTAGAAAATTCATATAGCTTAAGGTGTTTAAAGTATTTTAATTTACAAAGAAATTTTTAAACAACCAATTCACCCCCCATCTTAGTGCTATAGGGCTTACAAAAAGTTTATAATATGAAAAGAAAGTAGTAGTTGTTTGTTTTAAAATGCATACGTTATATTGTAAAACAATAGTTGTTGTATTTTTTAAACTCGTTTGAAATGATCTCAAATTGGGAAGTATAATGGCAGTAATAATTATCCAGACTCTCCAGCTTTTTTATGAAACAACACGCAAGTGTCTCTGAGAAATCAACAAAGATCAAAACATAACCATTTCTAGAATCCACACGAACATAAACAACTCTTATTAAAATTTCCAGGAACTTGAACGTATTTTTCACTTACAAAAAACTTCTCTAGAAAATATATGACTATATGCCAAAAACCAAACTAAAGGATCAAAACAAATAGTTCCAGAAAATACATGAACCCGTTCATCATTTTTCCAAAAATCTATTATGTGATAACAATAAATATTAACCTAGATTTAAGCAACATAAATATTTGTAGAAACACTTTCTATAGGAGCAATGTTTTTCAGCAATAGCAGGCAATCCATAATATTTCTAGAATGTAAAGGCAGCAAATTGAAGGCACATATATGGAATACTTCCATAACTAATTTTTCATGTGACATGCTTAACACTTAGCAATGAAGAGACAAAAAACATTAAAGGCGCTCTTCCAAAACATATAAAATAGGTAAAACAAATAAACAAGGTCATTTTTTAAACTATTTTGAAAACAACATGCAAAATTTCATCTAGAACATTTCTAGAACAAAATTATTAGTACAACTCTTGCACATATCAAACTAAATTAGAATCAAACTTATGAATCAAATTAAATTTTCTGAAAGTGGCTCTGATACCACTATTGAAAAATATATCAAAATCGAATATATGCACAGTGGAATAAAATAAAATATTTTCCTGAATCATTTTTAACAAAATTTAATTTGAAATATAAACAAAAAAAATAATAAGTTCTTACTTACCAATTTGCACTTTGTTGTTGCACTTTCTTCCATTTGAATTTATCAACCACTTAGTTGTTCAAATGTCCAGTTGCTAAGGTCTTTACAGATCTGTTACAAAGGAGAACCCAAATCCAAATTTGAGAGGAACAAATGTAATAGTGCTAGCTAATTTTTTTTTCTAATTTTTCCTTTTATATGAAAAATCATATTTTTCATATTCTTAGATTTTATCAAAATTACAATTAAAGTCAAATTTTAATCATAATTACAAATCAGTCTTAATTAGATCAAATATTATATATTGGTCTTTAAAGTTTCTAAAATTTCTTAATTATGTCCAATTTAATTTAAATTGTTGAACCAAGGGAGGTTTCAATCTTAGTTTTGATGATAAAAAAACATGTTTGGTTACTAATGATTTAAGTTTATGATGTGCAATTTCAAAGATAGGTATATTTCAAAGTGAATTCAATATGGAAAGCTTGAAGCTTGAAGACCAAAATTAAAGTTGATGGAAGAAGAAGGAATATGGAAGCTTTAAGACCTTATTTAGGTTGTTTCAAATGTGTTTGTAGGTTTTATTTAATGTTTAATTGATCTAAGGGCTTAAATTTTTCATGCGTTGTATAAAGATCTTCAAAAGTTACATAAATTTTCACTATAAGGTCGATTATTGTCCTTAAAGTCATTAAATCATTTTAAATATTCATATAGTCTCAAATTATGTTTTAAAATTTTATTTTATGTCTTGATTAATGTTAGGAAAATGTTTGAATAATTTTGGACATTTTTTTGCTTTTTTAAAATTGAAATTCGTTTGGTTTAAACTCATTTGTTGACATACCTCAAATCTATCCAGATTTGAGTTATCATCATTCAATCTAATTTTTTAGTGCCCAAATCTAATTTTATTACTTCAAATTCATTATAAAATTTTTTTATTAAGGTCTCTAGAGTGCACTAGATTTTTTACTTCAATTTTTAAGCACTCAAAATGTTGATTGAAGCGCTAAGAACACATTTTACTCAAAGTTATCTCTAATGCCTAGTTTAGGGTTTAAGGGGTTTTATGTCATTTTGTCTCATAAATGGCTAGATATGTCTTCCAACTGATTTAAACCCTTCCTAACCCTATAATTAACATTCTCAAATAATTTTAGCAGATCTAGATGCTCAAGAAACATGTTTAGAAGCTAAAATTCTCAAGAACTTCAAAGTTATCCAGATTTGTGCTCTTTATTGGTTCATCTTTATTTCTCTTGTTTTACTTTTTTTAATATCATTTCTAGAGCTACAAAATTATTGTTCTTATTTTTTTTTGGACACTTAAGAGTTGTCTTGGGGTTTTTTTTGCATTTATAGGGTTGGATTTCGTTAGGTGTAAGCTTATATTCATACATATATTAAAACTGTTTCTAAACCTTTTGTTTTTGCACTTTTTGTTCTTGTTTTAGTCATGTTTTTAATAATCTAAATCCGTTTCTGGGTTCTCAAATCTATTTTATTTATTTTTTTAAGTGTTCAAGAGTTAGATTAATAAAATTTTTGAATTTTTGGGTGGTTGTCTCATCATTTTCGAGCTTAAGTTTTCATATATATCAAAATTGTTTTTTTATTTTGCTGTTATTGATGTTCTTGCTTCAATCACATTTTTCATAATCTAAATCAGTTTTTGGGTGCTCAAATCTATTGTATTTATTTTGTTAAGTGTTAAAGAGTTATATTAATAAAAGTTTTGAATTTTTGGGTGGTTGTTTCATCATTTTCAAGCTTAAGTTTTCATATATATCAAAACTATTTTTGCATTTTGCTGTTATTGCTATTCTTGATTTAATTTAGTTTTTCATCATTTAAATCAGTTTTTGGGTCCATAAATTTATGGTGTTTAGTTCACATAAGGTGTTAGAAGTGATTTGAAATTTTTATTTTGATTTTTCAGCACTTATATTTGTATTTTGAGCTGAACATTCATAGAGTGCTTAAACTATCTAAATTTTGTGCTTAGCTTGTTTTGATCATATTGCATATATATACACGTTTTTGTGCATGTTTTCAGTCATACTGAGTTTTTTTAAGCTTTTAAGATTACCATCATTCATTTATATCATTTATTGAAAGATAAAGCCTTTAATTTAATTGTGCATTAAGTGAAACACCTTTTAATGTATATTTGGTTACTTGAATTGGGGTATTGAATCATTTGGTTAATTATAGGTTGTGGAGGCTTCTCTTTGCCTTGAAAAGAGTTGTTAAAGGCTACTTTTCACCTTTAATAAGAAGATTGAGTCTTGTATAGGATTACTCTTTACCTTTGGAAAGTAAGATTATAAAGATTATTCTTCACCTTATAAGAAGATTGTACTTGTTTTGTTTGATTAGTGAAAATCATCCAATAAGTAGTTGGAAATAAGACGTAGTCTATCTTTGAGATAGATGAACTTCTATAATTTCCTTGTGTATTTCTTTTTCCTTAACTCCTTTACTTATTGTTGGTTATGTGGCTTAAATTTTAATTTATTACATTTATTTTAGCATTTGTATTTTCATATCATCTTAAGTTGAACTTTGGTTTAGTGATTGCTTTTAGATTCCAATTGGTTTACGTTGCAAGTTTAATTAGTAAATAATTTTTTAAATACCTAATTCACTCCCCTTTTAGGTGCCATAGGGCTTACAAAAATTTTCTTTCTCTTTTAATGGACCTTTTATGTGTGATTTATTAGATTACTACTATGTTAGCAATGAATATAAATTATAATTATAATTCATAGTTAAAATTAGATAAATTAAAACTTCTTTTAATTTATATTTAATTCTATATTTAAATAATTTATAATCATAGATCATAAGTGACGTTTAGAAAAATGTCATAACCTTCCAAATGTGAGGAATGTTGAAGTGATTTGACTTAACTTGTCCATGCTTGGTTATGATGTATAATTTAATACTTTCATCATCTAATGTTCTAATTAGAATTAGAGTATGGAATTAGTATCTATTTTAAATAATATAATCATATTCATTTATGTTAATTAGTAAATGATTTATAATTGATATTTTCAAAATAACTTTTCTAAATTTCAATTTATTTTGGCTAAAGATTCCTAAATCATTACTAACTAAGAACAGTAGAATATTCTCCCTAATTACTTTAGGGTGACAAATCCTTTTTTGATTCACTTAACTATTTCCATATAATGCATACTATATCCAATAATTACTAATTAACTACTCTAAAGAATAGATCAAAAGTAGCTTCAAAACATAATAATTTCTATATGAGATAACTTTGGTAATTTCAAGTCTAAGAATTAATTATATAACCACCATAATAAGAAAATCCATAAACAAATATTCCATTTGGGATTCTCATAGTTAATTCAGTTCAATAAACTTATTCTCTAATAAACACCCACATTTTTTTTAAGTATCTCCACACTTTAATTTATGAGATCGATTACTTTCTTCAAAAGAAAGAAACATAACATGTGGTAATCTTACTATTCCATCATTACCACATCTTGACAAAACTATAGTTAGGGACATTTTAGAATCTCATAGTTATAATTTCATTATAATTTCTAATTGCATAGTAATTATTCAAGGGATTTTACTTTTTGACTAATAATTAAATATTATTAACAAATACACTTAAAGATAAAGAATGCCTTTTATTAAATAAATGTACAATGTCATATATATAATTTTACAACCAACTATTGGTTGCAAAGACATAAACCAATATGAATCTAAATTCATGTTTTATTATGAAAGTTGATGTACATTTACATTTTTCTAGAATCCATAAATGAAGGATGAAGTACTTAAACTATAAACATGTTTTGTCTCTAATGGTATTTACAAATTATCTTTGAAAAAAATCAACTTTTAAAAGAAAGAAAATAAGAAGTGCTAACTTATATAGTAGAAAAACAAGATTTTTCTTAATATTGAAATTAAATGGAATTATAATTAAAGTGTGAAGTTTGAGAAACTTAAATGGTCAAATACATAAGTTTAATCTTAATAAAATCAAATATCATAAAACAAGATTTTTCTTGATATTAAAATTAAATGTAATTATAATTAAAGTTTGAAGTTTGAAGTTTAATCTTAATATAATCAAATATCATATATTTGACCTTTGAAGTTTCTCAAACTTCAAGTTTAATCTTAACATAATCAAATATCATATATTTGACCCCTAAAGTTTCTTAAATATTCATAATTAAGTACAATTTAATTTTTTCTCATATTAATTGACCTTTATGTATGACTTATTAGTTTCATCATACGTTGGTAATAATTATAAATTCTAATTCTAATTAAAATTATAATTAACTAAATTAAAATTCCTTTTCTTTATCTTTAATTTTATAATTAATTTAAAATAATATATCAAGATTGGCATCTAAAAAGATATCATGATGATCAAAATATTAGGAATTTCAAATTGACATCTAACAAGATATCATGATAACCTAAATATTAGGAATATCAAATTGATTTTGATTTAACTTATCTGTACATAATTTTTCTGTATAATTCAATCAATTCATCATATAATGTTCAGATTAGACATAAGTATAGAATTAGTGTTCACCTTATTTAATTTCAACCATATTAGTTCTCTATTAGCAGTAATTGATTTGATTAATGAAATTTAAAAACTATTTTCAAAGTATCATTTCACCTTGATTAAGGATTTCTTAAACCAATACTGATCAAGAATAATGAGACATTCTCTATAATTGCTTTAAGATAATAAATCTTATATTAATATTCCAATTATCTCCATATAATTCATAGTATATCGAATTATTAATAAGTGATTTATTCTTGATTAAAATATGTCATTAATAATATCAAATCAAAACAATTTATCTATGAGATGTTTTAAAGAACTTAAGTATAAGGATCATTTATATAATTATCATAGTGAGAATTTCTATCGATACACAAATAATGTTACATATAGAATTCTCATATCAGATTAGTTTTGAGAACTGCTTCTCTAATAAAGATTCGCACGATTGTTTAAGTGTCTATATACTTCAATCTATGAGATTAACTACTTTCTTCATAAGGAAAAAAAAAGTGTGCTACTCTTTCCATTCTATTAATATTTAGTTTTAATCGATCAACAAAACTTTATAAGGACTTATTTTTGTTTTAAGTAAATGTAACTTAATTAGGACTTATTTTCATTTTTGTCAAATTAAAGCTAAATTCCATATAACCATGAACTACATAGAATAATGAATATCTTTAATAATGCATAAGTATTAGACATATTAAATGCTAAATACCTTTAGCATAATATCTATATACTTGGATTATAATGGGTAAAATTTATGATGTTGCCTTTTCATATCTAGGTAAGAGTTATTCTTGGAATATCATATCTTTAAAGAATGATAAATAGTAAGTAATCTTTTAGGATTTTTTTCAGTTGAGCGTCCATTTAAAAAATTTCAATTAAGTGATTAACATTTAAAGTTTATTAATTAAATAATTTTATAATTGAATATTTTTAATTGTTAAATATTTTAAATATTTTTAATTTTAAATTATATTTGAAATTTTAATTGTAAAATATTTAAAATAATGCTAATTTTTAAATTATATTTGAATAACTTCAATACAATTAAAAATTATTTATAATTAAAAATATAATTTAAATTGAAAATTATACCAAAAAATATTCAATTATAAAATATTTTTGAGTAATTTTAAATTTTAAATTATATTTGAATAATTTCAACAGAATTCAATAATAATTTATAATTGAAAATAAATAAAAAATAAAATAATTCAAAAATAAATTCATAATTAAAATATTTAATTATAAAATATATATGAATAATTAAAAATTATTCTATTAAAATTATAATTTAAAATATATTTTTACAATGTAATTATGAAATTATTCATAATTGAAAATTATTCGATTTCACCAAAATAGTTTTTAATCTTTTGAAGAAATAAGTTCTGTTTTATGTTTATATCTATTATTTATTATAAATCAATAATATATATTTAAATATATATATTTATAAAAGATATTTTGTAGCTAATATATAAGAAGATTTATTCATGAATTATTTCCTTTAGGCCAAAGACTTATCAAGGCTAAAACTTGAATATTCTTTGAAAGAATATAATATATAATTAAATATTTTAAAACTAAATTTAGAAGTCTTTATACAATACTTCTTAATAAAATATTGGTCTATTAATTACTTGTTATTTTTTATAAGAGAAAAACTAATTTTGACCTTATTTAAATGAATTTTTGAAAGTTGGTCACTAAATTAAAAATTTTTAAAGATTAGACACCGAATTGAAAAAATTTAAAAGATTGCTCAGTGAATTGAAAATTTTTAAAAATTGAGGATATATACATGGTACTTTTGCCACTTGATTGTCCACTTGAAGAAGTCAATTAGTTATGTTTGCATGACTTTAAATTTTTACCTTAATCGATTAACTTTTTAAAAATTGGTTACTTAATTGAAAATTTTAGAGGTTTGTTACTCAATTAAAAAAAGTTTCAAAATGTTACTCACTTATCTATTTGTTATCCCTATCTTCAACAATTGAAAATATGAATTGTTACTTTTAATGAGTTGTATATCATTATATTCTCCTACTAAAAGGTATAACTATATTCCTATTAACCTTCCTGAAAATATGATAAATTTACAATCATCTTAAAAATTTTTTTTTTGAATTTATTATGAGAGAAAATCTTTCAATGTCTTTTAACCTTTCAAGTATACATCATTTATATCAAATAAAGATACTAATTCCTTTAAGATGTATTTATATGAGATTTAAACTATTTTAAACTTTATCTTACTTCTACTACTTATCTTGAGAATTACTCTCCTTATAAGTATTCATTGAATAAAACAATTTTCTTCAATAGGGGTTGTAAGATTATATTCAAATATTTTAGATATGTTATAACTTTATATAATCCAATTTAGTTCTGAATTTATTAGATACTATATGCCTCAAATACGCATTATATCTCAAAATCATTAACTTTGACTTTTATATAGTCTTACCATTCCACATTTCATATAAAATTAGGTTAATTGATTTGGATGGAACTATGAAAGATAAGTGGTATTAAGGCATAACTATAAAGAAGTAAATATTATATGGTATAATATCCAATATTGTGAAACTCCTTCTTACATGAATTCATACTTTTTATAACTTTAGGTTGTAGGGTAAATTACTTAAGTATCTCATTTCCTACAGATAATCAAGACAATTTAAATTAGATTCACTACATTGATCGTATCAAAATGATTCAACATTCTAAACTCCTAAATTTTACTTAGATTGAACTACTTTAAACTTTTCAAAATTTAACTCAATATTTCATTAGATACACATGACTATATCATATAAAAATATTAATATATTAAATGAAATACAAGTATTTATCCTTTAATGAATTATTATTATATCCAATACTCATATGTATAACATTTAACCATTTAATACCTTAATCACCTTTTCATTAAAGGTTGATTTAGTCTTTCTCTAATCTAACAAGTTTCACAAGTTTTATATGATTCATAATATATATATATATATATATTCTTATATGTAATTTTACAATTCTCATTATATTGATTTAACTAATGTGGTGTAAAAGGGTAGTCTTGGTTATCTAACTTTGTATTCTTAACATTTATATTCAATATAAGTCACTCATGATCTAATACATATAAATTATTTATATAAACATGAACCAACTAATTCTACTCATCGTTTTATTTTTTTATCATGTCTTAAACAATGCGGTAATATTGAATTTAAATTCAATATCATTTACTAAAAACATTACTTAGATATATATATATATATATTATATCTATAATCTATATCATATTAAGTATTGACAGTCATGCAATTATCTTTTCTTGATAATAACTATTAGTATACCATAACAAATGCCTTTAGTTATAGTTCTTTTTTATTCTTTTTGGTAGGTAAAATTAAGTGTAATAATTCCTTCAAGGTACTAAATCTTTTAACTCGACTTTATACAACTATTTGTAATGTGTTATTGTGGTGTTAATATCTATCTTATATATTGCTTTTAAAGTTTATTAGATATTAGCAAACTTAGAATGTTTCTACATTTTGACATCTATAAGACGGTCTCAAACGTTTTCACTAAAATCTTCAATAGAGATTATAGAAAAATTGCATAATAGACATATTCACTCTCTCTCTCTCTCTCTCTCACACACACACACACACACACACACATACACACACATACACATTACCCTAAAAAACCCTTCTCAAATTAATTATATGTCTAAAAAATTCTGTTAACTATTTAATATCAATTATACTAATAAAGATGTTCTATACTTAGAACAATATTAATATAAGGTAAGTAAGTAGTTGATTAAATTCTATGAAAATCAAATAATATCATAATTTTGATCATATATTTGGTTATGTCTTTATTTTTTCGAAATAATTATCCTCCTTACTATTATAGAAAGATTACTTTAATCTCTCTAGTGGGATAGGATGTTCTTAATCAAACTCAGTTGATCTTGAGTTTGCTTAACAAACCAGCTAAATTTAAATTAGGTAGATATTATCTTTATCAATCACATATTATGTGACTTTTAGATTCATTAGCTAACCACTCTTTGCCAAAACAATTCTTGCATACTATTCCTAGCTTTATCTTTAAATTCATATGATCATGAGTTTGTTCATTTAAATCATACACATTTAGTTAAATAGAATCCATTATTATAAGACTAAAGATATTCGGTTAAAGCGGTCTTGAATTTATTTAATGAACTTAATGATAAACAAAATTTTAATTTTTTCTATAACAATAGAAGGCAAAAATCATGTTTTAAACATATACTTAATATTTTAATGAAGAATTTACTTTTAAATGATCTCATCAAACACAACTCACATTTAAAATATCACATATAAACGTGCAATTCAAAATACATATATATCAAACATATATTTGTAACATTAACTTCATACAAACATAATCAAAGTATATGTACAAAAACATCAAACCTTGTTTTATTATAGTTATTGATCTATTTCTAATTTAAAATAATATTTCCAACTCCTTGAAACTTTTAAATTTAGTTAGATTATTAATTCCATAGTAAATTGAACTCCTATTCTAAATAAAAATTCAATTTGATTTGAAAATAATTTTTAAATTTAATTACAAGCTATTTCGAGTTATCTTGACTAATTTAATAAATTTTATTGAAAACATTTTTCAATAAATTGCGCTTCATAATTATTTAAATTTAGAAAACTCTTTTAAAAAATTAAACGAATAAGACATTCTAATCTAACTAGAAAAACTAATTTCTACTTAGATTTTTTCTAATCTAAATAGAAAATTACTTTCAAAATCAAATAAATCAATTTAAATTTAATTAAGAAAGTTCTTTATAAGATTTATTTAGAAGTTTATTTTTTAATTTATTAGAAAATGAATACTTAATAAATTAAAAAATATTTTCTAATGTATTAAAGAAAAATTAATTTTCTTAATTAAATAATACAAATAATTTTAAATTTATCTAAGAAAATACATTTTCTATTAGATCCAAAATTTTATTATTCAAATTAATAAAGAAATAATTTCTTAATAAAATAGAATAATTATTTTAATAAAATAATAGACTTAATTTATTTCAATATTTTATTTTTAATTAAACTAAGAACATAAATTTTCTTAATTATAAAGGAGTCCAAT
>JAOXYD010216778.1:0-19509 GCA_028565735.1 Pinacopodium congolense
TCTCCTTAGGAATTTGAGCATAATATAAATTAATTAATGTTAATTATCTAGATGAATCTAAGTTGATTGATTAATAAATAAAATTGAAAGGAATTAAGTAAAATAAAAAGAAATAAAATTCAATATAAACATGAGTTAATAAATTATGAGTCTAACAAATGATAAATTAGTTAGGGCTTGGGATTTCAATAAGCTAAACAAATAAGAAACAATTCTTTGGATAGATTTAAGGCATTCATCATGAAAACAAGATATAACCATTGACCATGGAAATACCTTTTTTCTTTTAAACGCAATTCATCTATTTAGTCTAATAAAAAAATTGGAACAAAAGACATTAATCTTAAGACACCTAAATCCAAGTTCATTAGATCTAAAAACCTTCACAAAAGACTTTAGAATCAATAAACACCTAATTTCAATAGTGTCACCTAATTAATCTTCCAATAATTAAAACTTATGGTCATGGATCCTTTAATCATCCAAAAATCTAACTAAGATGGTCAATTAAAGAAAGATTAAATTAAGCACTTTAATTAGGTAAAAATCCTCCAATAAAATAAGAACCATGAAATCCTAACTCTAGATAAACAAATTAAACACACATGTTCAATAATAAAAGAAAGAATATAATAAGAAAACACACATCCATTTATGAAAACCAATAGTCAATATAAAAAATCAATACAAAATAAGAAAGAAAGATGAAGGAAAACAACCAAAATTGATCTTTTTCATTAAAATCCCACTCTTCAATCCACCTTGAATGCTCTTGAAGGATCTAATCCGCTTTCTCAATGCAAAGAAAGAACAAAAGAAAAGAAAAACTAAACTAAACCCTAACTAAGATTGAAAAAACGTCACTTCCTAAACTATCATGTGTTTCTCTTCTTCCTATCTTAAAATCTCCCTCATTTTTGTGCTTTTAAGCTCCTTTTATATGTCTTTGGAGGCTAATAGGGTTTTGGTGACATTTTAGGTTTAATTTGGTCAAGTTTTCCCTTAAAAAACATAAAATGAGTGTTTCATTTAAGTCTTGGAAATTGAAAACTTTTTGCCCCTATTCGATTGTTCTACTCTATCTCCTTCTATACACCTCTATTGGCCATGAAGTTTGGTATGTAGACTCTTCACATGATGTTCTAGCACTCTATAAAATTTCATAGCATTTGGAGGTCTAGAATTGTACCTAATGCCTTTCCCAAGTTAGTTATACCAAATCTAAAGCTCAACTAAATTTGTCTTGTTCTTTCCTTTGTGCACTCCTTATATCTTATCAAATAACCTTGGAATTTGGTGTAGAACTTCATAACATAATTCTGTATGTCCTCAAATTGATTCCACTCCTCTTCTAGTTCCAGAGGTGCCTCAAAATAATCATGAAATTGCTTCCATTTGCCTTTTGAGCTCATTTTTTATTCTTTTCAATCCAATTAAGTCCAAATATCTTGAACTTGCATTATAATCAAAACAATACATAAATAAGACAATTTTATAGATATTTAGGAGTTAAAATACACTAAAACATGGTATAAAAACTAATATAAATCAATCTTAACAATAAACATATACTAACATGGCCTATTTATACATACAAAATCATTACTAGCCATTATATAATGGATACATAACGTTATAAAATAATTAAAAATTTTATCGTTGAAAAAACTAACTATTCTAGATTTCTTGCCTTTGTTTTTACTAGGATTAGTCGAATGATGCACAGGGTCGATCGACTAGTCATCGATCGACCAATCTTACTTTGGTTAACCAACCTTTCTTCAATCAGGACAGACTTGTTTTCCTAGCCCCATTCAAGCCCAATCCAATTCAAAAGTAATCCCAATATCAATTCTTAATCCAATTAATATATTCCAACATATACCAATCAATAACAAATATATCTTAATTCATTTTATACAATTATACAAACTTAACGCAATCATATTTATCCAATTTACCAAATTTCCTTGATACTAACACTTCCATATTTTTATCTTGTCTCATACTGTATTAATTTTCCAATTTATACAATTTAACCAACCTTGTTAAACATGCTTATTCATGCATTCACATACAACACATTCATTTGTATATCAAGAGAATTTTCACACACACATCAATCACATACAATACCTTTTAATTATACAACTTATATGCATTTTCTAAGTTATGTATGCAAATATACATGAAAGAGCCTCATAAATAACTAAAATAATCTAAGCAAAACTTATAATAAAAATTACATAAATAAACCTATATCAATGCTAATTTTCTTCTTCAATGACTTGAGTCTTCATTTATAATCTTTATAAATTTTAATTAAGCTTCAAGACTCCTTAAATGAATTCACTCATACTTTGTCCATACATCTATCTTTTAACACACATAAACATAAAAATCATTAGAAACCAAATTGTTTTGTCATAATCAACATAAGGTGGAATGTCCATTGATTCAATAATGTTATTGATCTTAATGACTCTATAACCATAATATTAAGTTTTTTATATCTAAAAGTGAAGATGCTTGGATGTGGCATAAGAGATTAGGACATGCAAGCATGGAGCATATTTTCAATAGGAACTACCAAAGTTGAAGATTGATAATGACAAGTTGTGTGGAACTTGCCAAATGGAAAAGTAAACCATGAGTTCTTTCAAAACTAAGAAACTGGCAACATTTATTGGATCTTTGAAATTATTATATTTGGATTTGTTTGGTCCTACTAAATTTACGATTTTAGGTGGAAAAACATATGCATTTATTATTATTGATAATTTTAGTATGTTTACATAGGTGCTGCTTCTAGCTAATAAACATGAATATTGTAGATCTTTTGTTAAATTTGCTAAAAGAGTACAAAATAAAAAAATTACAATTACAAAAATAAGGAGTGATTATGGTAGAGAATTTGAAAATGATTTGTTTAAGACTTTTGGTGATAAACAAGGTATTTTTCATAATTCTTCTATACCTAAGATCCTCAACAAAATAGAGTTGTTAAGAGAAAAAAAATACAACATTGTAATAAATGGATAGGACAATGATAAATGAATATGAATTTCTTAAATATTTTTAAGTGAAAGTTGTAGCTTGTATTTGCTATATATCCAATAGGGTCTATAGAAGACCAACTAATCCTTTATAAACTTTGATATGAGAAAAGTCAAAGATTAGCTATTTCAAAATTTTTAGGTGTAAGTGTTATATTTTGAAAAGTAAGGATAGCTTGGGTAAATTAAATTAAAGATTAGATGAAGGTATTTTTGTAGATATAAGCCTTATGGCACCAAAAAGTAGGAGGGGCAAATTGGGTGTTTAAAAAAAAATCTAAACTAATAACTTAAACTACTTAAACCAATCTTCAAGTTAAGGCAATAACACAATTAATAACAATTTAAAGAGCTCAAGGAAAGAAGGATATAAAAAGATTTTATAGTGGTTCAGCTAACCAAATTTAGCTTACGTCCACTCCTAACACACTTATTGAATTTTTAACTAACATAAATCTTTTTTAAAGTGAAGAGGAATCCTTATAATTTATTGTTTCCATAAAGAGAGTAAAGAGCAACCCTACTTTAACAGTCTTACTTAAGGGTGAAGAGTAACCTATAAACTTCTTTTTTCAAATTAGTGAAGAGGAACCTAATACAAAATCTTCATTTTTAAAGGTGAAGAGGAAGAGGAAATCCTTAACTAGAACTAAAAATAAAAAATATTTACCTCATAACCAAACCACAAAATCAGAACTTAAAGCTATATAGATTAACTTAATAGATTGATCTAACAATAACTCTATAATAATTACATAAAGATCCTTCCAAACCACTAAAAATAAGAAGAATTCTCAAATTAAACTCAAGAACACTTAAAACTTATGGTATGTCTAATTTATAGGCACAAAACTCTCTAAAAATTACATACAAATCCTTGCAAACCATTTATCAATCCTATTTATCGTGTTTGGAAGCTCAAATGCCTACTGTTGCATTTAGTAGATGTTAAGAATAAAACTATTAACATTTTACCTTAGCTAAAACTATCCATTGTGCCATTTTTTGCTAATTCAATCAACTAGTGTTAACTATGCCGTTGACTAGCCATATGTCGACCACTATGCTTATTTTTAAGGTATTGGTTGACCAACCATAATTGTTAGTCAACCGATTCACATAAAAACTCAGTTGGTCGACCAATTCCCAAACATTAATCTATTAATTGTTTTGCAAACTTGTTTTCAGAATCTGTAGCACATATAAAAACTAATTTAAATATTCAAAAAACCAATTTATTTGTTCTAAAAATAAATTCAAACAATTTTCATAAGTATCCGAAAAAGTTTTTGTGATCAAAACCTATTAATTAATCTTAAAATGTTTTGAAACATACAACAATATTTTGAAACTTTCTATGTCAGAACCAATTTTATACCATTTTCAACCATTCCTTTTGTTTCAAAACTAATTCACAGAAGTTTTGAAACATCCCTAAAGTGATTTTGAGTAACAATAATACTTTTAAATTATGTTTAAAAATAAATTATTTCTTGATTTGTAAAAAATTGAAAAAATTTCGAAACTTTTCTTTTAAAACTCAATTTTAAAATATTCCCAATCATATCAAAACCATTTCTTTTACTAAAAAACTAACTTGCATAAGCTTTAAATCATTTCCCAAGAGCTTCAAAATACTAAAACATGTGAATTAAACACAAACATAAAATATTTATTAGTTATGAAAATTTAAGCACTTGAAAACTTTTTAAAGCTTTGAAATGATCAAAACTCATTTCAAAGATATTTCTCAAAATCATTTTTTCACATATAAACTTGACTTAAACACATTTAAACAACTTCAAACAAATTTCTAAAATACTTTGACACGTCAAAAGGACTTCTTTTGAAACAATTGTCATAATTTCCTATCGATTATAAAACTTTATATTAATGTGACATTCTAAACTAATTTCTATTATACAAATGCCATAAAAAAATAGCTAAAATCTAAAACTTGACCAAACTTCTAAATGTAAATGATTATCTAAAAGTAAGCCTTCAAGCATTGATAAGATCAAGCCATACTTACATACAAAAATACATAACTAAAAACCTATTTAATCTTCTTCTTATTTTTCTTCAATTTCCATTTTTGATCTTCATCCAATGCTTGCTCCATCATTCTCCTTTTTCTTTTTGAATCATTTTGTCCCTAGGCTCTTACAGATTGCATGTATAACTTGCATTTTTCCTATCTTTTCTAACACAAAAAATTAATCATTAGTAACATATATATATTTTATCATCAAAATCAATAATTGGAACCTCCCTTAATTTAACAATATCTCACTTTTTGATAATGACAAAATATGTGATATTAAGAGCATATAAAATGCAAAACACATTTATGCAAAACATTTCCCCTAAATGCTCTATGCATCATGAAATGTTATCACTCTCTCTATTTTTAATTAAAACTCATATTTCTCCTTAATATCACATAACTCTTTCCATTTTTTTTGACATCATAAAAAATACTATTTGTTGTAAAAGAGTTAAAAATAAAACATACCAACTGTAAAGAATCATATGTTATAAAATATACCAATTATAAGAAAGAAAAGCATCGCTCTTACCAATTATAATGAAAAATCATCCCCCTTTTTTAATATCACCAAATAAAATTGAAAAAACAATCAAACTTTGATCAATTTGACGTCAAAAACTAAATTTGATACCAATTATACGAAAAGTTAATCAAGTTGGCATTAACCAATTATACCAATTGTTAATAAAAATACTTATTATTGAAAATTTACATAAAAGAATTGTTATGGGAGAAAAAATAAATTTATTAAAAATTCAAACCAAATTATGATTTTGAAAAACCTTTCATAAATCAATTCCCAAATCTCTCATAACCATATAGAAGTTTTTCAAAAACTACTAGTCTCTCATCCTAAACTCATGTAAACATCTATTTCCCTTAATTTATACATTGTAAAAATTTCTACTCTTCTTAGATGAGTGCATTTATGCATTATGGGAAAATAAAGTATAAAAAAGGATTAAAACCCAAAATGTATCTGTATTCTTTAAAAATGCATATTTTCATACATTGTACACAATATGCATCTTTATGCATTAAAAATATAAAATTTTCAAAGTTATGCATGTTATGCTTCAAGAACTTAGAATTACTCACATTATGCATGTTATGCATGAAAAGTATAAAAAAACACATATTTTGAATATTATGTTATAAAAGCAAAAAAAAAGCATAAATATGATTTAAAGTTGATTTTCCCTACATAAAACGTCTAATCTTGCATAAACTTCTACAACCATGTAACCAAAATTGAAATATGTCAAAATGTACAGTCCTATTGAATTTAAGCATTACAAAAATGTTTGATAACATAAAGGGAAAATTCCTCATAAAAATGGAATTTCAACACATATACCAAAAGATTTTTAAAAAATGACACCACTTGCGAAGAATGATATTAATTTTAAAAAAATCATTTTATCTAACATATGCAACACACCAATTTAACAAAAAAGAAACATTTATAAGTTCTAATAACAATTGTAAAAAATATATATAAATAACACTACCGTTAAACCTATGCAACAATTATTTCCACCTAAAATATGTAAGTCCACGTTTTCTTATCAAGTATATGCCTCTAAAATGTATGTTAAGCCAACATTTTTAACCATTATCAATGTAAAAGTAAAGATGTACCTCCTTTCACGAATTACACCACATTTTTTATTCTTCATTTGGTTCAATAATTTTTTGCTTGGATGGCTCATGTGAGAGCTTCTTGGTGATTTTTCCATTCCACTTCAAAGTTGGAGATACGACTCTTTGCTTCTTTTTGCTTGACATCAATTTACACCAAATGATGTTGACCTATAAAACAAAGAATCACTATGTTTTAGGTACCGAAATACACTTAGGTCCTTGGGGATTAGTCTTAATACCTTTCTCTACCCATATTCTTAAGGGTTTTCTAAACATCCTATGTTTAACAAACCAATATTTTTTATATGTCCAATATGTCAAAAAAAGTAACATGTAATATGTATATGAAACCTATGATCTTTATGCTCAACTGCATTTATCCTATCATTCAACTTATGCATGTGTGGGATATGTGCACTAAACATGCCACTTCATCTAAAATGAAATTCATTTCTTCTATCACAAGGAGCTTTCCTAAGATTGCATTCATGTATATGAGGGATATGAGAATAAGGCATGCCATTATGTCTAACTTAAGACCTAAATACATTTTAAAGTCTTCTTTCTCTAAATGTTCTTTATTAATAAAATTTTAGGCCTAGAATATGAATTAAACATGTTTCTAGATGATTGTAAATGCATGTGAAGAAAATATAAGTGGTTTGGTATAAATTGTTTAATATATAGTCTAATATTATGCTTGTTCTTTTCTTAATGAAAATGCCTCTTATAATGTGAATATGAAATGCTCCTAATGTTGTGATCATGAATATATGGAGCTTGAAACAATGTGGCAACTCTTTGCCTTAATTGAGGCCTAAATGCATCATTACATA
Source organism: Pinacopodium congolense (assembly GCA_028565735.1). Classification (NCBI taxonomy): domain Eukaryota; kingdom Viridiplantae; phylum Streptophyta; class Magnoliopsida; order Malpighiales; family Erythroxylaceae; genus Pinacopodium; species Pinacopodium congolense. The sequence goes on from JAOXYD010216778.1 coordinate 7,587, forward strand.
ATTGTGCATTTCTATAAAAGTTATGCATATTTCTACCTTGATGCATATTCTTTCTAGCTTTAGTCCTAAATTCATACATGAATGCATAATGACTCTTCCTAGAATTTAGTCTAGATGATGATGCAATAGTATCAAGTGAGAGCTTTTAAGCATGTTCTTTATCTTCTAAATTTTTCCCTTTACAAAAATAGTTTTTACAGCATTAGAAATATTTTCATAAATGAATCCTAAACCTTGTCTATCACTGGAAGCCTATTAGGCTCCAAATATGCAATCTAGTTTTTCTTTAACCTTTTATGAATTTTGACAAAGATTGTTTAAAGGCATCTGCTTCCTTCTGTAAGCACATATTTTCATTTAACAACTTTTCCCTATCATCGTCATTCTTGACAACATTATCCATATTCCTAGAATCTAAGACGTTATGGATCTCATTCATCAATTTATAATTTTATAACAAACATGCATTCAATAACTTCAATGTATCCTTATACTTGGAAGAAAATTTCTTTATTTTCAAACTAATAGTCTTTAAGCACTTAACAAGTTCATGATATGATAAATCATCATTCACATTATCATTATCATAATCATTATTAACACAAGAGGATTTTTGAAGAAGATGGAATCTTATTACTTTTATTTTAAAATTTTGATGGAGATAGAGCCTAATCCACCAAAATCACAAGGCACTCATTTGGAACCTCTTCTTCTATTTGACCATTTTCATCTTTTTCAACGTGATTTCTACCTACATATATATCTTCTAGCTTAGACCAAATTTCGTTAGCCAAAACGCACATTGAAACTTTATCAATTACATAACTATCTAATGAATCAAATAAGATATACATGACCTTTTTTATTTAAATAAACAACTTCTAAGTCATTTGTAAAAGTATAAGGGCCATTTTTAATAATTTCCTTCAAATTTAAATCTTGGCCCATAACGAAAAACCTCTTACTAATTTTCCATTATAAAAAAATCATTTCCATAAAAAATTGATGGTTTATGGATATATAACTCTTCTTGATTAAAACAAACACTAAAATGTGCCATAATGGATTTATTCTTGCTAATTTCGTTAATTTCATTAATTTTGTTAGAAATAATCAAAAGTGAGATCTATATTCTGACATCAACTGTAAGCCTCATAACACCCAAGACTGAATGAATTGAGTGTTTAAAAAAATTTTCTAAATTAACAACCTAAGACACTTAAACAAATTTTCATCTAAATGAAATTTCTAAACCAATATTCATTTTAAATGCTAATGATATGCCAATTTAACATAATAATTAAAGTTAAGGCAATAACATAATTAATAGCAAGTTAAAGAGCTCAAGGAAAGAAGGATACATAAAAATTTTATAATGGTTAGGCTCACTAAATTTAGCCTACGTCTATTCCCAACAAGTTAGATTTTACACTAACACAAATCATTTTTTGGGTAAAGAAGAACCCTTAAAACTTCTTCTTTTTATAAAAAGGGTGAAAAGCAATCCAAATAATCCTACTTAAGGATAAAGAGTAACCTATAAACTTCTTCTTTCAAATAGGTAAGGAGGAACCACATACAAAAGCTTCTTTTCTAAAGGTGAAGAGGAATGCCTTAACTAAAACTCAAAATCAACAATATTAATCTCATAACCAAGCCCCAAAATCAATCCCCAAAAGTAATCTTTCTAATAACAACTTAAAGATATATAAATCAACCTATTAGCTTGATCAAAACCAATGCAACAATATAAATAACACTAATCTCCTTCAAGGCTATTTAAATCACCAAAAATTTATAAAAACATCCCTATTTTCATTTTAAAAGGTGAAGAAGAACTTTAATTAATCCTTTTCAAGAAAAAAATGGGCCTATACAGCAAATTCCAACTCAAACAAATGAAAACCCCCTTTGAACACAACAAGTACACCTTTAATGGCATTTCATTTTAAACTTAATACTCAAATGATTCTTATGCTTGAAAAGATGAAAAATATGGATGATAAACCTCTTAAAAGCTTAATAAACTAGAAAACGTTGGAATTAAACTAAGAAAAACAAAATTGAAACTTTTGAAAAAATTGCTCCAAGTAAAGAACACTTAAAACTTATAGTATGATCACTTTGTAAGCTTAAAACTCTCTCAAAATTGCATAAAGAGCCTTCCAAACTACTAATAAAACTTATTTATCATGTTTTTAAGCTTAAATGACCATTATTTACTAGCTGTTAGAAATGAAAATATTAACGTTTTATCAAAGCTGGAACTAGCCATTGTGCCATTTTTCGCTGATCCGGTTGACAACTGTTAATGGTGTGGTAGATTAATCATAAGTCGACCACTCATTCCAATAGGTTGAACAATATACCTAGTTTTAAGGTATTGGTTGCTCAACCTTAATCACTGGTTGACTTTTGACATAAAAACTCACTAGGTTCACCAATTCCCAAACATTGGTTAGTTGGTTATTTTACAGACTTATTTTTTATTTTACAGTATATAAAAACCAATCCAAATATTCCAAAAACCAATTTCTTTAATCTAAAAAAATCTAAACAACTTTCATAAGTTCCTTACAAAGTTTTTGTGATTAATACCTATTAAGTAAACCCAAAACATCAATTGTTTTTATATATACAACTTTAACTACAATTTAACTTTCTATTTCAAAACCAATTCTATATCATTTTCAACCATTAAAAAACTAGTCATTTTATTGAAAAACTAAATAACACAAGTTTTAAAGCATCTTTAAATTGATTTTGAGTACTAATACCTTTCAATTAATTTCAAAAAAAAATTATGTCTTGATTTGTAACAAATTAAGAGCATTTCAAAATGTTTCTTTTCAAACTTAATTGTAAAACATTCCTAGACACACCAAAAAGCATTTCTTTCACTAAAAAACTAACTCACAAAAGTTTCAAATTATTTCCTAAGTGCTTCTAAATACCAATACATGTCAATTGAACCCAAACACAATATTTGTCTTAGTTATAGAAATTTAAGCACTTAAAAACTTTCCAAAGCTTCAAAACTCATTTCAAAGATTTCCTAAATTTTTAAAAAATATTTTTCTCACACAAACTTGACTTAAACATCATTTAAACATACTTCAACAACTTCAAAATTTTTTTCTAAAATATCACTTTGATACATCAAGATGATTTAAAAAAAACAAATTTCACAATGAAACTTTATACTAATATGACATTCTAAACCAATTCCTATTATGAAAATTCCATAAATAAAAAAACTAAACTCTAAAACTTGACCAAACATGATCCAAATGATCATGTAAAAGTGACCCCTTAAAGCATTGATATGATCAAGTCATACTTACATACAAAAATACAAAACTAGAAACTTATTTATTCTTCTTCTTCTTCTTTTTCTTCAGCTCCAATTTTTTATGTTCATCCAATACTTGTTTCACCATTCTCTTTTTCTTCATGAATCCCTTACTCTTTGGGCTCCAACATGTAAGCATGCATAACTTGAATTTTGTTATTTTTCTAACACATCAAAAATAAACCATTAGTAATAAAAATATTTTGTCATCATCAAAACCAATGATCGAAAACTCCTTTGGCTCAACAGTAGGTTATTCATTAAGTAGTAATACATATAATGTTTTTAATAAAAGAACCTTAGTAATCAAAGAGTCTACACATACTTTTTTGATATGTCAAACCCGCTTAATAGAAATAAGAACCCTGGAGATGTTAATATAAATTTATCAAAGATTTTGAGAAATTAGGTTTAGAAGAAGAAAGAGAGGATATTCAAGGCATCCAACATGCACATAGTTAAACCATTGTTGACTTAAGTAAGGATAACAAAAAAAACTGAGGAATTACTTAGAGATTGGAGATGCAAGAAAAATCATCCTTCAAGCCAAATCACAGGTGATGTTCAAAAAGCTATAGTTACTAGATCTTCATTTAGAGACTTATTAGAGACTTATCCCATATTACATTTATTTTTCATATATTACGTGAGAATATTAAAGAATAATTTAGTGATGAAAGTTAAGTTCTTGCCATAAATGAGGAATAGGTTTGGGCCTTAGTATCTAGGCTTAAAAATCATCAAATCATAGGTACTAAATGGGTGTTTGTGAATAAGTTTGATGAATTAGGAAATATTGTGATAAATAAAGCTAGATTAGTAACTAAAGGGTATAACCAAGAGGGAAAAATATATTATGAAGAGACTTTTGCACTTGTAGCTAGATTGAAGGCTATTAGACATTTATTTGCTTTTGTATCTTACATGGATTTTAAGCTTTTTCAAATGAATGTGAAGAGTACATTTCTAAGTAGATTTATTCAAGAATAAGTTTTTTTAGATTACTCCTATTTTTGAAAACCATGATACACCAAACCATTTTTATAAACTTTAAAAAGTTTTGTATGGTTTAAAGTAAGCTACTAGAGCTTAGTATGAAAGGTTAATTATATTAATTGTATTTCTTCTGCAAAATAATTTAAGAAAAAATTAAATACAACCCTCTTTATTAAGAAGAATAATGAAGATATTTTAATTGTTCAAAGTTATGTTGATGATATCATTTTAATGCCATTAATGAAAGCTTGTATAAGGAATTTTCCAAGAGTATGAGTAAAGAATTTAAAATAATCATAATGGGAAAACTCAGTTTCTTTTTTTGCTTGTAAATCAAGCAAATGAAGGATAACATTTTTGTTAATCAAGCCAAGTACACTAAGGAGTTACATAAAAGATTTGGGATGTTTCAATAAAAGTCAATAGGAATACCTATGATCATTACAACTATTTTGAATAAGAATAAAGAAGGTAAATCCATAGATGCCAAGTTATATAAAAGCATGATAGATAATTTACTTTAATTTACCGTAAATAGACCCAAAATGATGTTTAGTGTATAATATGTGTTAGGTTTCAATAAGTATTAAAAATTTCATATCTCTTAGTGATTAAATGAATACTCAGATATTTATGTGGATAATCTTTTTTAGGACTTTGATATCATAAAAATGCATCTATATAATAAGTTGGCTACTCCGATGGAGATTATGTTAGTAGTCTTTCAGATAGAAAGAGTACATTTAGCACTTATCAATTTTTAGGAAATGTGTTAGTTTCATAGTTAACAGAAAGTAAAATTTAGTAGCTTTATCAACCGTGGAAGCAAAATATGTAATGATAGGAAATTGTTGTGCATAAGTACTTTGACTTAGGTAACAATTTAAAGATTACATCATGGAGTTAAATAAGATCTACATTAGGTGTGACAACACAAGTACCATACGCCTAACGTCGAATCCAATTCAACATTCTAGGACTAATCATATAGAGATAAGGTATCATTTTATTAGAGATCACGTGCAAAATGGTGACATTGAATTAGAATATGTTAATACAAGATGCCAATTTGTTGATATTTTTACCAAAACCAATGAATGAAGATAGTTAGTACATGATTATGAGGGAATTAGGCAAGACTAATTATAAGTCTCTTTGAAAACTTTGTGAAATTTTTATATATTTGATGACATTTGTGTAAATTCTTTTACAGTAATCAGTTTTGGTTACAATTCATATTAAGTTTAACTTTTGGTAGCAATTGGTATTAACATAGAGTATATCTTCAATCTTTTTTAATGATGTCAAAAGGGAGATAAGTTTATGTGATATTAGATGTTTTGTGTTTTCAATAATATTCACATAAATGCATACCCCTCTAAATAAATGTCAATAATATTCACATAAATGTCTTTTTAATGATTTTAATGCATAAATGTGGTTTTAATTCCTTTCATGCTTGTTTACTCCTTGATATATGGATGCATATATTTAGAGGGGTATAATTTGTTAATAACTGAAGTAAGGGGGAGTGTATTTTATATGATGATTTTATATAATTTTTATTGTTTGGATTTATGAACTTTGAGCCTTTAGTTTGATGATAGTTTTTATATATGTTTATACGTTTTTTTTAATCTCTTTAATATCATATGTTTTTGTCATCATAAAAAATAAGAGATTATTAAAATAAGGAAGGTTTTAATCTTAGTTTTATTAATAATAAGCCATGATTATTACTAATTATTTGCTTTACAATGAAACGTTTAAAAGATAGGGTTATTGAAGGACTATGATGATGGTTTAAAAGCAAAAATTTTAGACTTGAAGACCAAATTGGGCATAAAGCAAGATCAAGTAACTTGGAAACTTTAAGATCTTAAGTTAGGTAGTTTGAATTTTATTTATAAGTTTCCTTCAAAGGCTAAATAATCTTAGGGTATCAAATTACATTAAAAATCTTAAGGCTCAAATTGCATACATATTGCATAATCCTTTTCAAAATTACATAAATTTTTCACTAGCAAATTTTTTTAATGTTTTAATTTAGTTAGCATGCCATGGTATTAAAAACTACTAAGTAGATGATTTGAAACTTGCATGAGTTGTTTTTTTAAAAGGTATTGAATTTTTAGAAGTGAGTTAAAACTGAGTTTGAATTGAAAAAGTTTCACAATGAGTTTAAAATTGCATGGATTAATAAAATTTAATTTTTTTATATTTAAATGGATTGTCTTGATCACCAAAATCACTTTAGACAACTTGAAGGACTATGATGATGGTTTAAAAGGAAAAAGTGTGGAATTAAAGACAAAATTAGGTATTAAGCAAGCACAAGTAATTTGGTAACTTAAAGATCTTAAATTAGGTAGTTTCAATTTTTTTTGTATGTTTCATTTAATAATCATAAGGGTTTAAACTGCATACATATTGCATAAAACTTTTCAAAAGTGCATATATTTTTCACTAACCAAGACAAATTTTATGTTTGAATTGAACTAACACGTCTTGGTATTTAAAACTACTTACCTGATGATTTGAAACTTATATTAGTTGTTTTTTAAGTAAAAGAAATTTCTTGAATTGTTTAGAAGTGAATTAAAATTGAGTTTGAATTGAAAAAGTTTCAAAATAAGTCTAAAATTACATGGATTAATACAATTTAATTTTTTTTTATTTCAAATAAAATGTCTTGATCTTCAAAATCACATTAGAGAATTTTTTAAACTTGTGTGAGTCAAATTTTAGGTGTCTAGAAGTGTTTAGAAATGTTTTTTTTAATCAATTTTTAAAAAACTATATAATGAATCAACAACACCCCACAATTAGAATATCAACAATATTATTATAGTCACGTTACTTTTCTAGTAGGTCAATAGTTCCTTACAATGGCGGTATCAATAACACCATTATAGTCTAAGGTTTATACAATGTCATAATGTTGAGAATCAACAGTGTTATTGAATTCCACTGTTGTGCGCATTATTACATGAGTAATGACTGCCTTTGATATCCAACAACTAATTTAATTTGAGTAATGCCTTGTTTGACATGTTAGCAGTATTTTAAGTTTAAAGACATTATAAATAGTGGTTCTAAGGGTTTTAGAACAATTTTTATGGTGTTTTGAGGAAGTTTTGGGCATTGAAAAATTAAAAAGCATTCTTTGAGTTTATTATTGAGTTCTTAGTGTATGTTTGGCTGTTTTTGATTAAAACTTGGTGTTTATGATTTCACTCCCAAAAATTTCCATCTATAAAGCTCTCAAGAAGTTTTTCACTCATATTATTCATCTTGATTAATTTATGAGCCCTTGAGATATTGGATTTTCAAGTGAAATATCATTTGATGTGTATTTTCTTTTGTAAAGAGACTTTTTGATTTGCTAATATTGGGATTTGGTTATAAAGGTTCATCTTTACCTTTAAAAAGAATTGTGCAAGGTTTTTCTTGGCTTTCAAAAGGAAGATTATGTTTGTAAGGTTGGTTCACCTTCATCCTGTGAAGATTGATTTTAATGAAATTTGTAACTTGAAGTTGAAGAGTGGACATAGGCTAAAGATTCTAGCTAAACTAATATAAAAATTTAGTTAATTGGTTCTCTCTTTCCTTACTCCTTATATTTGTTGTTTATGTATTTTCCTTGTGTTCATATTATGACAATTGACTTCATCATTCATCATATTTAGGTTAAATTGTGGTTTAGGGATTGTGCTTTTATAAAAAAATGGTTTAGGTGGTTAGTTTAAAATTTTTTAAGTTACCTAGTTCACCCCTATCTTAAGTTCCATTGGGGCTTACATCATGTTTATAAATTTGTTAAAACAATTTTTTTTATTTAGGTTGTGATATATAATCTTATTAATAGTTAATGGAATGGACCATTTCCCTCCACAACTCACAATTATGGTCAACGATTTCAAACTATTTGTGGGTGTTCTCCTAATTAATAGGAAGTAATCAACATCAAGAAAAGTGAGCCTGCATATTTTAACTAACACCCTATTAATGCAATGAATTCTATTACTTGTACTAGAAATTTCTATAACATATGAGAGTGATGAATAAGGCTAGTGTATCTTTAACCATGAGTAAAAATTTATTGGTTTCTTATGCCCTTCCTATATAGATAAAGATACAACCACTAACAATTAGTTGAACCTATAATTTATATATTAAAAAATTAACGGGAGACCTAATTTTACATGTCAATTAATTTTATGTTTTAAAAATGGAAAATAACAACTAAACTTAAGATACAAAAGACGATAGACATGTTTTTCTATTGTGTATAGGATTTTAAAACAAAAATATTAAAAAAAACAATTCACAGTCATTAATTGTTAGATCAAGCTAAACTTTAGAAAAAGGATAGAGGGCATATCAATTTAGATTTTGGATTTTGGATTTTCTATTTTAAGATTTCTAATAGGAGTTATAAGTGATGTCATTTATGTCTATGAAACTTGAAAGATCTTGTATTTTTCTATTATTTCATTTTGTGTAGTTTAATATCTTTGGTGTTGATATTAGTTTATAATGCCTCTTAACTTTAAAATAAAACTCCAATTCAAGTTTATCATGAACACAAGCCTAAAAATAATTAAGTAGGAAATTGACTAGTAGTCTTTTATAAACTAATAAAGGCTTTTAGCTTTTCTCTATTTCTTATATTGGATTTTACACTCACTTACCATATGAGATCTGACAATATCCCCTCCTCACAAATCCATAGCACAAAATCTTCATTCCTCTTCTAATGTTGAAAAGGATTAAGAGCCTATCAAAAGCCATCTATTAACCACGATCTCAGCTTAATGTCACATTAATGGAAATTTCATTCTAATAATTTTTGTAACATCTAAATTATACACTATCCCCTAATAACGCCAATTAAGGTTTAAAGAACTACAAGCCAAAAATAAGTAGATAAAAAGTTGATTAATAGTCTTTTTTAATAGGATTATAAAGGCTTTCATCTTTCATATCCTTCTTAATATAGAATTTTGACACCCACCTCTTATTAGGTTGTCATAACTTTTCCCTTTAGATTGACCAAATAATTATTACAATTTGGGCCAAAGAGATTCATATGCCTAAAAACAACTAGTTAGGAATAGAATAGTAGCTTTTTCTATGAGCTTATTAAGACCTCCACCTCTCATGTTAGCTATCACAAAATTTCATCTTTTGAACTCATAATGTCCTCTTTAAAACCCATCCTATAATTTAGAATCTCTCCTAGTATTCTAATCTTAACTAGAATATAATTTTTAAAAAAATTAGCCATTAGTCACGACTCTATCACTATTGCCTCTCCTTATGTTCATCATCCCAATTTAACGTGGTATTCATGGATGTTATTATTTTGATACTACTTATAATGTCCCAAGTTTTAATTGGCCTATCAATAACTCCAATTCAAGTTTAAGGAAGCCAAAGACCAAAAAATAATTTTTTAGAAAATTGATTAGAAGCCTTTTCCATAAGTTTATAATTGCTTTCACAGTTCCTCACCTTTGCTTGCCTTTTCAATATGGGATTTGACACCCACCGCCAAAGTGAGATCTTAGAAACTCCCCTCATTTAAACCTTTGATGTACTTATTATGATCTAATACGTAGTCCAGAATCTCCCACTTTCCTTTAATGTTAAACTAGATCAGAAGCCTTGCCAACCTCCCATTACTTATGGTTATACTCTCGAGCCAATCCCCACCCTTGTCATCCCAGTCTAACATCATATTAGTAGAGGTTTCACTCTGATACCATTTGTAACATTTTAATTTCAGAGTTACCCGAAAATTACGCTAATTTGAGCTTAATATAACAATAGGCCTAAAAATAACTAATTGAGAAGTTGATATAGACTTATAAAGGCTTCCATCTTTCTTTTTCCTTTTTGATATGATACTTGACACTCACCTCTCATATGAGATTCGTAAAATCTCTTACTCTAAATTTTGGTGTCCTCATCAAGGCCTAATTCTTTTATTCTTTTATAATGTTGAACTGGACTAGAAATCTATCATGAGTATTGTTGCGTTGGTTAGGTGACTTTAAAATAATGCGTGATTTTGAAATGATTTTACTTTAAAACCAACGAACTTTTGAGGCAAGTGTATCTATCGCAAAAGTAACAAAGCGGAGTAATTTTTCAGACTCCAAATGTCGAACCCATGGGGAAAAAGATACTTAAATACTAGGTTGATTGGATTACAATTATTTAGGAAAAATTTAGAGAATTGATTAAAATTTGGAAAAAGGCTTAAAATTAACTACTTGGGCTTAAACACTTTTAAAACGATTTTTAATTGTTTCTGAAAAATTCTTAAAATTACCAAATGTGTAAATGAGCAATGGATTAGATGATTGATGATTTATTTGATTTTTAAAACAAGTTTAACATCTGATTAAAGTCCTTCACAAAATAAAAACAAAGCTATGGTTAAGACTTTGCTTTTTCTCCATTTAATCTTATTTAAAATTTGGTTATGTTTTAAAATCAAGTAAATGGGCATAAATTTCAAGAAGGTGAGTTCTGAAAAATTAAGTTCAAAACTCTAATTTTCACAAAACATCCAGGTTGGGTCATGCAAGGATTAATTTATGTTGCTTATTGATTTTTCAAACAATTTAAGATGATTTCTCATGCTTAAACTATCTTTAATCATAATCTTAAGTGGCCAGCTTAAAACAGGTAGTTATAGATCTTCAATAAGAAAAATACAGAAATATAACATGCATATAAACTCTCCTAAAACATCAAATCATCAATCCATAGCATCTGAAATGTTTAGCCACACATTTGAACTAAAACATGCAAGATATAAACTTTACACCATATACTATGAATAAATCTGTAAATATGAGCTAAAATAAAGAGGTGAAGAAGTACAAAGCATGTTTAGAATTCCTTCTAGACAAGCCTTGAACTCCTTAAGATTATCTGGACACCACAGCAGCTTTAAATCCACAAGATCTAGCAAGAAAATCAAAGAATATGGAAAGATATGATCATAAGCAACTAGTCTTTGATTTAATCCGAAAAACAGGACATTAAGATGAACAATATGAGATAGAAAACCCCCTATGATGATTTAGGAACTCAGATATGAGTCTTAGATGCAATCTTCGATTTACAGAATTCAAAAATACAATCAGAAACTCGAAATCTAAGTGTTTGAAGCCTAAGTGTTCAAAGGAAACGATGAAGAGAGAAGCTAGAGCTTCTCACACTAAGTTGATCTGATTACTATCTAATTCATGCGTGTTATATGATGTTTTTGTCTCTATCCAGACTCTGGAAGCCTCCCCCTCACATGCCAGAAGACAAGGGAATTAATTGTTATCACACTAAGGTTGAAATCTGCAAGACATCAAGTTGAAACTGTTGACTTCTGCAACAACGGCACCCTGCCACCAGCACAATGACACCCTCTAAGGGTGTCGTTGTAACCCGACTGCTGGAAAATGACAACGGCCTCATGTTCTTCAACAACGGCACCCTCTCAGGGTGCTGTTTATGGTTAGCAACAAGAGGATTCTTTGATTTTTTTGCTCTAATCTTAATCAT
>JAOXYD010216786.1:0-19509 GCA_028565735.1 Pinacopodium congolense
AATCCTAAGTTAACTTTTACAAAGTTGTAAAATATAACACATATAAGTGTAGTAAATCCCATAATAACATCAAAGGTCAAAGTTGGTACTGTTCAGGGATCTAGTTAGGCTCTTTATGTTAGAATGCATTTCTTGTAGCACCTTTATAACTATAAGCTCTTAACTTTTTTTTTTATGTGTGTAAACAGATGTCTTTGGGCTTTGTAAAGTTACATTATACAACTTTGTTTTAGGAAATGAAATAGAAGTTTGACTTTTAAATGGTTTTTTGGATGGTTTTCAAAATCTCTTGTGACATGGATATATTATTAATGATGCCATGTTAAGTGGTTTGATTGCTCTAAGATACCACCATTGTAGGGCATGTACTCAGATATTTCTCAAAATGTCGAGTATGTGTCCTATGAGAGTGGGATGTTACAGTAATAAATGTTATTGTTTGTTTAATTTTGATTAGAACTAGGATCAATTCAAAGTATATGATTTTTTTTTACAATGGAAATAAAATAATAAAATAATAGATATTTACTCTAGAGGAACTACATATAAATACATGATTTTTTTTTGAAAAATGAAAGAAATTCCATTAATAAAATAAATGATTGTCCACATGAAATCAAGCTTTTGAAAGTTAGCCTATGGAGGAAGTCATCCTATAGAAGAAAAATTCATCCAATAGCTTGGTTGAAACTTTTATATGTATATATAGCAAAAAAACTATTTAAGCTTTAGTTTAAATAAACTTAATTCTAAATGGGGAATTTTAAATAAGGTGGGCTATGTATTAATTGGGAATACAATTGATACAAAATACCTAAGCACTAAAGAAACCTAAAAAATGAGTTTTCTTGCTTTCTTGCTAATGCGCCTGCCCATAACTATTATATATAGCATATAAAGGGCATAAAGGGATAAAGAATAAGTTTATTTTTATTATAAGGTTAATCATATTTATAGTCCTAAACATTTCATTATTTTTTCAATTGAGTCATATATCTTTGAGCCTTCCTATTGAAGTCCTATACATATGCGGATTAATCAAAGGCAATCCTTCTGCATAAGTATAAGACTGCCTTTGATTAATCTCTATAAGTATAGGATTTAATTAGGAAAATTATGAAAGGTTTAGAACTGAAAATAGTCGCATATTTTTAGTTCTAAACCTTTCACAATTTTTTCAATTAAGTCCTATATCTATGCGAATTTTTCAAATTTAGTCTTTCCATATAATCTACGACTGCCTTTGATTAATCTGCATAAGTAGAAGACTTTAATAGAAAGTCTCAAAGGTATAGGACTCAATTGAAAAAATAATAAAATGTTTAGAATTAAAAATATGGTTATCCCTTTTATTAAATTTACTAAAAAATTGGTAAAAGTAAAATTGTCAAAATGAATTAGTATGATGCAATTTTGACTCTAAGAGCTTTTGAATTGTATACTTCACGGTGATCATAGTCTGGTGCTTTGCTGCTCCTATAGTGAATATTTGGACTATATCAGCTACCCTAAGTGTCCTAATGTAGCTCTGCCAGTTTTTTTTAATAATTCAATTATTTTTAATTTAAAAAATGTTTTAAGTGTAAAACCATCCAAAAAGCCCAAATTTAAACATTTTTTATGAATTCGTTATATTTTTAAGTCCAAAGTCAAGAGGCTGAAAATAGTTTAAAAGCTCAATTTATATGTAAGGAAAAACTGTCCAGGTCTTTTTGCAAATCCAAGTAAATTTTCAAAAGCTGATACTTATCTTTAGTCTAAATTCAATATTAGTCTATATTCATTTTAGTCCTAATTTTCGAGTCTTTTTATTTATCAAGTCCATTTTGTTTGAACCTAATATGACTTGAAGTTATTCTCTTTCTAATTCACCATTTAAATACAAAAAATCAATTAATCTTTTATGAGTTAATTTTAATTTATTTTTTTGGAAATTTGATTTTCATTTATTTTTAACATTATAGTCTTTTGAAATCAATTAAACTCTTACCTTTCAAAGTCAAATACTACTTTGTCTAAAATAAAGTAAAGTATTTCAAAAAAAAATTTCATTTCATTGAACCTATTCCATTTGTTCAATCAATTTAATTTTCATTTCATTTTTCAATTTAAAAGCCTTTTTTAGGGAAGAAAAATTTTCTTTTTCTATATTTTCTATTTATATGTAAGATAAATTTATATACATAAGTACACTAAAAAATTAAAAAAAAAGGTATGCATTTAGGCATAGGAGTGTTTTAAGCACACTATATTAACTACAGGTTTGAAAGACGACCTTTAACAATATCCCTTGCATTACAGGAAAAAAAATTTATGTATGAAAAAATATATTTTTTTTGTGAAGGGGAAGTTGAATAACCTATTGAAATTGATATGGGGTTGTTAGCAATTGCTCTAACAATAGTTAAGAATTAGATAAATTAAAACTTCTTTTAATTCATCTTTAATTCTTTAATTAAACAATTTATGATCATCTATCAAGATTGACGTCTAGTAACATGTCATGACCATCAAATATTAGGAATGTCAAAAGTGGTCTGACGAACCTGTCTATGCATATCGGGTCATTGATCTTCTTCTTAAACGCCTCATTCTCATGCAATAAACTATTCCTATCATCATTATGTTTGGCAACTTCCACTCTTCTAGATTTTATCGTTTTATGCATTTGATTTCGAGCATATCATTTTTATACTTACATTCATCCAAAAATTTCAAAGTATTCTTATGATTGGAAGAAAGTTTCTTCCTTCTCATACTCATAATTTCTAAAAATTTAACTAATTCATCATATAATCATCACAATCATTATCGTCATTAGAAGAATTTGAAGAAGATGGTACCTTAACATTATACTTTACTATCAAGCATACAATTAACTCCTGTTTTTCCACTTGTTTAAACTCCTATCCTTTAATTTGATTACTGCTTATATAAATATCATCCAACCTACACCAAGTTTCATTAGCTAAATTGCACATCAAAGTTTTGTCAAACACAAATTTATCTAATAATTTTAATAAATTTTTAATGACATATTTATTTAATGAAACAATTTTCATATCACTTTTATCCCAGTCTTCTTCTAATTTGGGAACTTATTGACAATTCACTATTTTTCTGGGAACCCAAAGGCCATTTGAGAAAATTTCCTACAAATTTAAATCTTAGGAAATCAAGAAAAGTGTCATCCTAATTTTCCACATAAAAAAATTATTTTCATAAAAAAACTTTCTCTACATACATCTAACCCCGTTGAGTATCCAAATGTGCCATATTGATATTTTCTGACAAATTTCATTAGGAATTTAATCATATGTAAGACTAGTTCTGACACCAAATATTAATCAAGTTTATTTTAAAAACATAGATTGAACAATAAGAGCTAAAAAAACTATTGAAAGCTTTAATCACTTTAACGCCCACTAAAACCTTATAAAGAATGTTAAACAAACCATAACAACCTTGTTTATAATATTTACAAGGCCAAAATATCATTGGTTTCATTTATTAGCCATTTAGAGAGACGAAAATGTCATTAGACTAAGATTTCTCAACTAGCTATTACACTGTCAGTAATTATAACGACGATCTTTTAATCGCTAAGCTAACTACTAAATTACTTTACACTAACACCGCAAGTGAACGAGTCATAAAATTGTAGTATAAATAGATATCATCCCACAAGAATTGAAATTAGTCACCATATTAATTTAAATTACACTTTGTTTAAGGAACATATTTAAGAAATAAACCTAGAAAAGATTTAAAGGCAAATTAACAACGCAATTGCTATTAAAATAGAAACTGGAACTTGTAGAAAAAAAATCAAGATTGATGACAAGGAATTGTTGTTATCCCTATTTGTTTCCTCTTGTTCGATTGATTCAATTTGTGCTTGGCCTAAGATTTTCTAATATTATAGCTACCCTATCTCAAGGTGCAACTAATTTTTCACTAGTTAAATTACTTAAGATTAACTTTGCGATCGCTCAACCTACAAAGTCTTCCTAAACAAATCGTACTAGTTTTGAAGCAATATTATAGACAATTTAATATTCTATTGAAATATTTTTTAATAAATTAATACACTTACTATCCATAAGTCTATTAAATGCTAACTCTTCTTGTATATTCAACACAGATTACAAAACTCACTCTCTCAATTTTGCCTCTCTGTGCTTAAGTTTGATTTGGTCTCACCAATCCAGGGGAGTACTTTAGTTCCTACCCTCTTATACTTATGTTTTCATTGCTTAAGGACATTAGAGATAATATCCATTATAAGTGTGGGGGGTGGGCCAAGGTTGAAAAAGTTTACATACTTGAAATATTGTGAGTTTGATGGTTATGATTTGAATATGATAGCTCAAAATGATCTCGAATTTTAGTTGATAGTTAACTGCGGTATTTGAAGGTAATTGATGCTTTTAATTTTGTGAACAATGATTGATTTTAGATTTGATTTCTAACCCTTAAGTTTTTCTTTTTTTTTTCTCTTGAGTTCTTGCATGTGTTAGTTATCCATTTGTATGATATTTAATGTTTAAGTACATTTTGTATGATTTATCATAGGAATGTGGGATTAGATGTTTGAAATAGTTTGGTGAAAAAAATGAAAAGAAAGAAAGAGAAAAAAAAGAAAAAGGGAAAAGAAAAATGAAGAAAAATGAGAAAAAGAAAGAAAAGAAACAAAGAAACAAAAAGAAAAGCATCATTGTGTTTGCACTGTTGATTAAACAATTATCTTTGTTTTTGTTGTTAAATAAAAAGTGTTGTTATTTTTTCTTGGGTTGTTGTGTATTGGGCAACACTCATTCCACTGGCTTCAACTTAATTTCTCTAAGGTTGAAGTTATAAGTGGTGTTTTTAGCCATTTGAGATGATGATCTAACCTAGTAACTGGGGGTGTTCATGACAAAGTGTTCATCTTCGCGTCAAAAAGTTAGATGACCTATCAAAAAAGCATTGCTCAAATGTTATATTGAATCACTTCCTCATTTGTATTTGGTTGTTTCATTTATAATCGGTCATTTTAAACATTCTTGAATATATTCATGTGATGGCTTATGCAAGATGGCTTGAACATTAGATATTATGCATATGGATTGCTTCCTACTAACCTTGTATGTGTGCATGTGATAACCTAAGTTTTTATCATGAAAGAATTAGGATTTGCGGACTTGATTAAAGGCATTAATTGATTTTTGTTTTTACTCAATTAGCTTGAAACTTCATATTGAGATTGCTTAAGTGAAGTATTTAAATTATTGCTTGAGGACAAGCAATAGTTCAACTATGTGGGTATTTGATAGGAATGAATTTTATAGTATTTCTATATGTGTTCCAATTCCATTTCATCCTTATTTTGTTATTTAAATGCTTAATTTGTGTTCCTTTTGTGTTTACATACAGATTTGACCTTAAGGCATGGACACAAGTTGAAAGGGCCATATTTTGAATAGAATTGGAACAAATTTGGAACTAGAATTGGGGACCTATAACATCAGTCTATGAGGTTCAAACAAATTTCAAGGCTATATGACTAGCCACAAAGTGTTCACAAAGAAAAGATCAAGACAAGCTCGGTTTAACTCTAGATTTTGTGAAAGTGATTTCGTGATGCATTAGGAGCACTTTCAAAGCTTGGATTAATGGAAAATTTTATGGATAGCAAGATCATTATGTGAGGAACCTACACACAAAATTTCATGTCAATTAGAGATGCGTAGAGGGCGTTATTGTAGAAAAGGAGATTAGACGTCCAAGCTATAAAATCTTAGGGACTAAAACGGCAACACCTTGAAGATAAACGATATTCACTCTTTTAATTTCTCAAAACAACAACGTTTTAAGTAAGAGGACATTTAGAGTAGCCTTCTTTGACCAAAAGAACACCAAATGGACATCTCAATATTTACTCACAAATTCAGCCAAAAAAATGAAATAAGAAGAGCTTTTATCTTGGTTTTAAATGGCAATAATAAGCTCTTAAAGAGGAGCTTCCATCCATGTATAATGAGCTGTCCAAAAAGATAGCCTTAGGGGGAGACAAGAGCAGGTTGAGAGCATGGTTTGCGGGGTAGGGGACAACCACACATTAGCCAAAAAGAGGAGCTTCCATTCATGCATTGAAGGTTGTCCACATTGAGAAGAAGAGTGGGCTACAACTTATGTGAAAGAGGAGTTGTCCATCACCAAAGACTTCAGCTACAAAACACGTTTTAGATAGCTTTTCTTGGCATAGTGTGGGGTTTCCTTGGTCTCTCCTTGGTGTAAGATTGAAGCTACATAAGAAAGAAGAAGAAAAAAAACTTGAACAAAGGGGGAGGTTGGACGAATAAAATGTGGAAAGGGGAGTGAGCCATGAAGATGACAACATCAAGCTCCTCTCCATAGTCAAGGAAAACGGCTACAACTTGGAGATTCTAGTCAAGATGTCATTAGAAAAGGAAGTTTTTGGAGTTTTCTTCAAGATCTTAGACCATTGGACCTCCTTTTGGTCAAGGATAATGGCTGCACCTTCCATTGTTATTAGCTATTTTTGTTTTAATCTTTCTAGTCATGGCCGAATGTTTGTTTTCTCTTGTCATAGATTTTTGTTCTTTTTATTTTTATTTTTGGTCATGAACGTTTGTTGTTTTCATTAATGGTTTCATTATTTGTTTTTTTAAACAAATACTAAGCTAAGTGGTGTGGTTTGCTTACAAGTTTATTAGATGTTAACTTGTAGTGGTTTGCTGACAATTTTATAGTTCACTTTCTCATCAATGTTTATGTTTACTTATATATGAATGGAGTTTGTCAATTTCACTTTTCCAGATTTTATTACTCTTGTTTAAAGTTTGAGTTTCATAAATTCATATGTGTTTTTATCAAATATTAATTTTTTTCATGGTTTATTTTATGAATTTTCGTTTATCCTTAATGTGTTTGATTCCTTTATGATTAGTAGTTAGATTATCTGCATGTTCGTAAGACTTAGTTCATTAAATTTCAGTTTTTGTTTAATTTATATAATCTGAATTCTTTTGTGTGTGTTAAGTTGAGTCTTGATTAGTTAGGTTTTAGTTAATTGCCTATTATCTTAAGTAACTTAAGTTTCCATTAGGTAAAGTGTTGAATTTTGATTTCTTTCATTAGTGTTACTTTTCCAACCTTCTTATGTTTATTTTCTAGTCTTTATTTAATTAGTTAACCTTGAGTTTTCATTTAATCATAGTCTTTGGTTAATATATATTTATTAGTTTAGATTTATGCCTTTTATTAGGTTTTAATTCATTTAATTTCAGTCTTTACATAATTTATAGTTGCTGGAATTTTTGTTTAGAATTTTTATTTAAGTTTAGTTTAACTATGTTTTGATTCCTTAAATGTCAATTTGTATTCTTCCTTTAGTTTTTTTAAAATTTTCCAGCCCTTAGTTTCTTTTAATTAATTATGTTTAGTATTTATTTGTTTTTTGTTTTACTTAATTTATTTATGTTTAGCTATTTTAGTTTTGGGTTGGAAGATATTAATGAGATTTTAGCTTAATAATTGTGAGAATTGATTAGGAATTAATTAAGCATTGTGATTTAGGTAAAGGTTGAATTGGAATTCCATATAAATGACACGAATTAAAGATTAATTCTTATGATTGGCCATCCTAGGTTTAATTTCTAATTCTATTGTTAGGAATGAACTTGTGATACGTAATAGTCCAAGTGATTTCCATAGGTAACAATAGGCTAATTGAATTTTTCAATAAACTTAATCAACTGAGCCTAGAATTCCAATTCTCTAAGTTACACAATCGAAGCTTGTGAGATTGTGCCTTAGGCTTGTCGTTCCCTAGTTATTAATGTTATCACATCATTAAATCTAGAGAACTTGTTCTAGGTTGTCTCGTGGTTAGGGATGGGTTTTCTATCGTATAGGACCTACAAAAAAATTGGCAGAACTGAGGGTTTAAGAGCCTATTTGAACCTATAGGCTAGCATGTTAGACCAATCACAAGTTGTCTATTTTGAGGATTAATTATAAGTCTAAAATCCTTTATTTATCTTCCACCCATCTTTTGTATTTCTTGTTTATTTCTTATTTATTTGTCTTTGTTTCGTTAACTATCTTTATTATTTAGTTTTAATGTCTTTACTTCCAAGGTCTTATTTTATTTTTCCTTTTAGGCAACATTAGAGATAGCAATTAAGCCCAGCTCTCTGAGGGATTGACCCTAACTTGCCCTAGCTACTTAGTTAGGTAGGTTAGGTAATTTTATTATTTGGTAGCTTACAACGAGCTCACCACTAACATCAAATACAAGTTCAAATAAGTTTCAAATGATCTCTTAGATGATTCTAGATACCAAGGCTTATCAATCACTTTCAAACTCAAAATAAGTCTTTGTTTGTGACAATTAATGCTCATTCTTGAACCTTTTCTTTTCAAACAATTTGTAAAAACTTTTAAACCATTCTTTCCATTATAAAAACATTTCTTATATATTTCAAAAAAAATTTAAGGCTATTTTGAATCAAAAATTGTGTCAATTGACTTAAACACAACAATAGCCGTATCTAATGAAAATTTCGTATGTCTTTGAAAAACATACGAAAATGCACAATGTAAATTGAACCCTATGGATATTATACTTTGAAATAAAAAATACACATAAGTTCAAAACCACCTAACTAATATTCTTGAAGCTCCAAAAAAGAGATTGGAATCTCCCTTGATTCAAAAAACCCTACTACTAAGTTGGATGTTCATTTTCTAGAAAAAGAATTAATATTATAGAAAACAATTCAGCTTCCTAATGAATTGTTTGGTGACTATAGAGAAGTGTTAATAGATATCTAGGATTAAGATGAATTTCTTCAAGGATTTGCTTTCTAAGGGAAGTTTTAAACACCTGGAAGAGGGTTTTTTTTTTCTAGAAAAGTATTTGACTTTCATGAGAATTGGTTAAACTTATTAGGATCCAAAACAATTTTTAGGTTTATATACAAATATAATGAATCATATTCACAAAATATGCATTTTTATATGATGAAGAAGAGAGGAATATAATGGTTTATGGGGATTTTTATTTTAAAGTGTTTAAACAAACTAGAAATATTTACAGAGAGTGATGAGAGTTGTTCTCACCTAGTTAGGGAATGGGAAATGCCTCAATGATCCCCTGCACTTTGGATATGCAAGAAATGATCAAGTGCCTGTAATAGAATGCAAGTTATGTGCTTTGGGTAAGCCACTTGATGAGTCAATGACTCATAATTAAGTGATGGACTCGATGACCTAGTGTTTCTAGGCTCTAATGTGTCTCAACTATTAGTTAGCGATCCTTTTCAAAATTTTTGGGTAACTTACAACTTCCGTTATTATGACTCAAACCCATAACTTCTTAGGCTTGGATGCTCATGGATTTTTGTTTTCTAGGACAAATAAGACAAATGTATTGATTATTTAATGAGATATTAGACATTTTTTAAAGTTTCTTGAATAAGTTACAAATTATGAACATAATGCTTAATTAGTTTTCATTTTATTAAGTTAAAATTTATATTTATTATAATTAAAATATTAAATTAATTTAGATAACCCAAAGAATATATCTAATTTTACTTTACACTACAAATGTTGGATGATTTAATTAATTTTTTTGGATAAAATAAAAGATGCCCTGATCGAGATAAAGAATGGTGATATTCCATATAGCCTGATATATTTGATAAGTTGTACTATATGTCAATTAACATCTAATCATCTTCCATATGATTTCAAAATGGAACTTTTTGACAATCAGTAGATATACAATTGAATTGATAACCAAAAATCAAGTACGCTTTTTTTTCCCACTTTGACAAGGTATTTCCTTTGATGTTGAAACCTCAATTAAATATAAAACATGCTTTTTATTATATCACTAAATATATCTATTAAATGATGAATGTGAAGAAGTAAACAATTATCTCGATAACAATGAGTTAAGATAGTATGTATAGTGAACTCCCCTATTAAGTAGTTATATTCTTTATTATATTCAATATTATGTTATGTTATATTATATAATACATTTTAGTAAAAAAATATAAATAAGAAATAGACTTTGTTTTTATAGATGGAGCATCCTAAGAAGTGTTATAATGTTTTTTACCTAAAAAATGACTATGTGAATTGGAATTTTGAGCATTAAGATTCCATTGACCTATAAAAAGTTGGCGTAATCCTTAAGGTAAAATAGAGCATCTAAGCATACCCATGTTGTTATACATTCTTTCAATATGCATCTTTTTTTTTTTAAGATCTTGAATTTCTTCCTTTGTTAGGTCTTTAAGATCCTCTTGATAACCTATTTTATGTTGACAGGATATCTATCTTATTTAATTGATTACGTAAAGTATGTGATAAAAATGGAATGGACGAAAATATAGAAAAAGATAGTTCCTTTATATTATATTTTTCTATAACATTAGTATTACTTAATGATCTTTTCTCAATGATTCATTTTTCATGATGAACCAATAGCATCAATTTTACATTTTGTCTTCATGGACCAAGAAGGTCATTAATAAGGGGATTACACTATAAGAGAAATAAGAAGGTTAACCTCTTTCAAATGTAAAATTTGGATTGTACTGGATCCCCATCCAATCTAAATGAATTATAATATCTTTCTTACTGTGTCCAACTATGTCCTATAATGGTTTAGTGATAGTGCTCATTTGATACACTTTCTAGGCATGATTTCATAGTTAAAATCCTAGGCTTAAGGATGATTTCTATATGAATTATATGTTTAATTGGTTAAATTTGGAATAAAAATGTTGTATATGATGATTTTGGTGAATCTATATGTTTTCATAGATCTTGGTGAGAAATTTGATGTATATAACTATTAGGCAACTCAATGATGAGTTGTGGAATCATAATGAGGAGAAAAAAATATTAACTCAATAAGTTCCACACTATGTCTGACGACCATGGCACAAACTATATAGAATTTTTGGAGCAAAACAGCATGGGAGCAAAAGAGCTAAAAAAGTCACGATTTAGGTCATAGTTGTGACTTAGATCATGGACTTGTTCAGATTACAATCACACTTTGTCCCATGCCTATGAGATAGGCCATAGGACTATCAGGCAACTTTCCTATTTAAGTGAAAAATTAGGTTTTTCTCAATGCTTTTTGATTTTTTGAATCTTAGAGCCACCATCAAGAGATCAAGGGTCAATAATTTGATGAGGAGAATTAGAAAAAAAAATTAATGGATTAAAGATCAAGATTAATTTCCAACATTAATCATTAAATATTTAAGGATTCAAGCATCATAAGAATGAGCTCTCTAATCCTAGTTCTTCTTTGATTTTCGTTGTTTATTTTGATATGTTTAGAAACTAAATTCTTGTAGGGTCTAAATTCTTATGAATCCTAAGATGTGGGGTTTGATGTTATTCCTTTGATTCAAAGTTGAATTTCTAGATTTTGTCTTAGATTTATCTTTAAGATTAATGAAATTTGTGTTTGATTACCATATGAATGTGAGGATAAATTCTAATTATTTAATTTCATGTATTTAGATAAAGAGATCATCTATGTGAATAGAACAATCTATAGCCAATGAATCCTACATAAAGATCTAAAGATAAACGTACATAAGATTTTTGTATTACGTGTTCATCTAATCAAAATAGTGGGTTTCATTAATCACAATAATGCTTCCAATTGGGGAGTTGATTGAGAAAAACTTATAGTTAAGCAACAAAGAGGATATGAATTGTATAACTCAAGAGATCGTACAATTCAGTTTAGGGAATCTAAAGTCTAAGCAAATCTATAGAATCTGTTGAATTAAAGTTGAATAATAAATATGAACATTTCTTAATGGGATTAATCATCTATATCTTAACTTATTTAATTACATCTCAATCTAGTGAAATTATTTTTCAATTTATTAGTTAGTATTTAGTTTAATTTAGTTAATTATTAAAATCAATAATCAAATTTGAGTAGGTTAGATAGTGAGGAGATGAAATTACTTGTAGGCTAATACTGTACTTGTGAGATCGACTATCTGAGCCCTTAATAAGCTGTACTACAATACGATAAGTGCACTTATCTATTTATGATCTTAGTATTATTAGCTAAGATTTGGATTTAATTTATTTAAAACTTATCGGTACACTTAGACTGTACATCAAGTTTTTAGTACCATTGTTGGAGGTTAATAATGGATATAAGAAAATTCTAATATTTGTTAAACTAACCATTTTTCTTTTTCTTTTTTTTTATGTTTAGTTATATAGAATTTCTTTTATTAGGCTTATATGTCGAGCTTTGAATTCAGTTGACATCATGGAATGTAAAAGTTATCACTGGCAAGGCCTCCAATGATACAAAGATGAAGGAGTGTCAGACTATGGTTGAGAAGATGGTTAGATGAGCCTCGAGTGTTAATGGAACTATACCTACAGCTCTAGCTGGAAAAAACAACCACATTAATATTGGCTCAGTAGGAGCTACTTTGAGCCACCCTCACCCATTTACCATCATCAATAATTTTAGAGGAATCAAGATTGACAATGCATATGGATTTATATGAATTTAAATTTAATAGCAATGCCAGCCAAGAAAAATTTGAAGCTGATGAGAACTCACAACTAACATTATGTAGGATCTTAAATGAATTCATAACTCACAGTAATGTTTGTTAAGAGAGATGGGAAGCTAAAGAGAAGTCAGGATTACCATTATGTGGGGTTTTAAGAGAATTTATTTTTAGAAACAAGGCCAACCAATATGAATTAGAAGTTTCTTGCCATAACTTGGAACTCCTGATAGGGCAATTAGTTGAGTCATTCATCAAATATTAGTAAATTGAACTAACTAACATCGTTGAAGAGAAACCAAGGGAGCCAAAATGTGTTCATCAAGTAGGAGTGAAGAGTATTTGGAAATTAAGTCTAGTATGGATACTTAGGAATCTGTTAATTATAAGGACATTAAGTAAGTGAAGGGAGCTTATGAGGATATTAACTTTGTGAGCATTATACCTATTGAGCATTTAACACGAGTACAAGTCAAGATTTTATACCATGGGGTTATGTGAGAGGTAAAAGTAATGAAAAACAAAATCCATATGTATAGTAAGTAATAAGGAGGTAGCATGTCATCTTAGAGATGAAAAAAAAGTCTTGGATTTTGGACACAATAGTAGGATCAAGATTCTCTAGCATTAAGGTCTGGCTAAAAGACCTTAAAGAAGTGTCTTTTGGGTGGTAACCCAACATTTCTCTTATCTCTTTTGGTTTATTTTTATTTTGAGTTGTTAGAATTTATTTCATTGAGATTTGCATTTTTGTATGTTTTATTTGATTGCATTTGAATATGATTGTATGTTTTATGTTTTTTTCGAACTTCGTATTAAATTTTGTTGCTAATTTGTGTCAATTATGACTGATTTTGCTTAAGATTAAGTCTAAAAGGCTTTAGAACACAATTTGAGTGAAAATATTAATCCTCTCGCATTCCTTCTAACACGATTCAAGCTCGTAGAATAATTTTTGGTTATTAAATTGAGATTTTTGCATCAAATCATCAAGGCATGTACTTAATCTTTGCATTAACACTTGAATTTGGAGATCTTCACTATTACTTATAGTTTCAACGTGGATATGGTGTTATTGATCATATTCTTAAGAATTTCCATCAATATTTGAGTTATGTTTTGATTTATAATGATTTAGCATATGGATTATCTCATGTTTATCATCTCCTAACTCACGCAAGATTAAATTTGGATGATTACTCATAATTACTGTATGTTAAGTGAAGTTAGTGAATTTTTCTTACCATGCTTATGGTGTTTTATTCATTGTTTAAGTTATTTACAATTCATTGATACCTTCTATTGATAAAAGCCATGTGTTGATACCAAATACTCTAATTTGTGATAATTATGATTATGAATGTTTCTTATAATGAAATTGAGTAAAGTTACATAGTGGATTGTTCATGGATAGAATTTGTTTTCTTATTTTGGGTTTGATATCTACATAGGTGCTTTAATATAGTTTACATCTCAATTTTAATTCATGGTACACCTTGTATATTTCCCATTATGGTTAATCATTGAATTAAACATGTTATTCCTACATCTGACACTAAAGGGTTAATGATTTTAAATGTCTCCTAAACCTTGTATTTGAGCAATTATGGAACATATTAGTTGATTTCATGAATTGAGTGCAATTCGTTATTCAATAATCATTGTAGTATGTATACCTGTGTTATATGGATTATGTATTATAAGTGTTAGATATGAATATGATTATTCACAGTTGTTTTAGTGTTAGTAGCAAGCAATGTGGAGGGAGTTTAAGTAGCTCCACCGCTATTAATCAATAGCTTTTGATGCTGCTTATGGGTGCTAAACTAGGCAACCAAGTTTTAGCCTCTTTTATTTTGTCTCTTTTTTTATTACTTATTCTTTGATTTTTATTTTCATCTTATTGGGGATTTTTGGACACTTCCATTTTGTAGGATTTTTTCTTATGTTCTTCTAGTTTATTTTTATGTTATTTTATCATTTTTAATCTAATAGATTGAAATCTTTTATTTAATCTTGCATTTAAAAATGGAAAACAATCTCAAATTTCTTTTCTCTAAGGCATTCAAAATCAAATGCAACAGACTATTTCAACCATTCCTATAATTGGAACTTAAGTTCTTAGGGAGTACTTTTCTCTTATCTCTTTTAAACTTAGTTTTTGCTTTATTTTTTAACTCTCAAATTGAGGAAAATTTTACTTATGTGTCAAGTTATATTATTTACCAATAATCTTGAATTGTTAGGAGTCCAAAGGGGATTACTTGGATAGTTTATCTTAAGATAATTTTAATCACTAGAGGATTTTTAATTACAATATTATAATACAATTGATGTTGTTGAATTGGTGAGCATTGATCAATTTTAGATTTATTTCTAACCCCTAACTGTTGCTTTAAATTTTAAGTAAATTTACGTGTCTAATGACCCTTGTGTATGATATTAGGTTTCTAAGGACATCTCATAGGGCTTGTTATGCATATTTGGAATAGGATGTACTGTTATTTCCTCAAAACTAAAAAAAATTGAAAATCTATGCTGGTTGAATAAGTGAAAATTTTCACTCTATTAGCTTCGTACCGATAAAAATTTTGAAGTTTATGAGTGGTGTTAGTATCCATTTGAGAGCATGATTTAATTAACCAGTGGTGCTCATGACAAGGTGTTCACCTTTATTTCAAAAAGCTAGATAGCATCTTAAACAAACTAAAAAGAGTCCCCTAGTTAAGTAAATAAGGGTCATTTATGATAAGGTGTTTGCCCTCACTTAAAAAGACTAAGTAACCTCTAATTAAATGTTATAAGCCTAATTTTGTTTTGTTTTATTTCTAACATCCTTTACTAAATTTATCCAATGATCTATATGAAATTACTTGAATGCTTGATATTATAAATTAAAGATTGCTTCTTAGTAACAATGTGTTTGCATATGGATATTTTTTATGATAATGGGTTATGATTTTTTAGCAATATTAATTACATGGATTTATAATTTTTTATACTCAATTAAATTTCAAATCTTACTTAGAATTGTTTTGAGTGGATTGTCTAAGTGGTTTCTTGAGGATAATTAACAGTTCAAGTATGGGGTATTTAATAGTGCTGATTTGATACACTTTTTAAAGATATTTTCATAATTAAAATCCTAGATTTGAGGGTGATTTCCAAGTGAATTATATGCTCAATTGGTTAAATTTTGAATTAGATGTTGCTTATGATGATTTTGGTTAATGTATATGTCTTTATAAGTCTTAGTAGGAAATTGGATACATATTTGGAGTTGAATGAGTTATGGAATCAAAATAAGGAGAAAGAGCATCAAATCAGTGAGTTCCATATTTTATCTCACATCCATGGCATAAACCATATACAATTTCTAGAGAAAAACATCAAGGAAGAAAAAGAAACAAAGAATTCATGGCCTAGGTCACATTGAAAAAATCACTTTGTCCTATGGCCATGAGTTAGGTCGTGGGACTATCAGGTAGTTCTCCTATTTAAGTGCAAAATTATGTTTTTCTCAATGTATTTTGATCCCTGAAAGCCTATAGCTACCACCAAAAGACCAAAGGCCATTCCTAAACCTTATTTATAAGATTTTAAAGCAATTTGAGGGGGAGAATTGGATTAAAACTTTAAAAGATTAAATATCAAGATTGATTTCCAGCATTAATCATTGAAGATTTAAGTATTCAAGCGTTATGAGAATGAACTCTCCAACCCCTATTTCTTCTTTGATTGTTGTTCTTTCTTTTGATATGTTTAGGAACTAAATTCTTGTAAGGTCTAGATGTTTATAAAGCCTAAGACGTGATGTTTAATATTCAATGTTGAATTTCTAGATTTTGTCTTAAAATTTATCTATAAGATTAATGAAATTGGTTTTTGATTTCTATATGAATGTAAAGATTAATTCCAATTATTTGATTTCTTTCATTTAGATCATCTATACGAATATATCAATCCTCAAGTAATGAATCTTGTATGGAGATCTAGAGAGATTTACATAAAATTTTAGGATTAAATGTGTATCTATTCAAAACAATATATGGCATTAATGGAAATAATGCTTCCAATTAGGGTGTTGATTAAGAAGGACTTCTAATTAACTATTCAAGAACGTATAATTATTTAACTCAAGAGAGTGTGAAATTAACTTTATGTAATCTATAGTTTAAGTAAATCTAGAGAATTTATTGAATTAAAATTGAACAATGAAATAGAGGATTAATCATCTAGGTCCTAACTTCTTTAATTACATCTCAATCAAATGAAATTTCTTTAGAATTATTAGTTAGTTATTTAGTTTCATTTATTTAATTATTAAAATCAATTATCATATTTGAGTAGGTTAGATATTGAATATACAAATATTACTGGTAGTCTAATGCAATTCTCCTGGGATTATTAATCCGGACTCATTAGTTATATAGGTGCACTTACCTATATATGGTCTTAGTATTGTTAGTTGAGATTTTTTTATTTAAAACGTATTGGTAAAATTAGACCATACATCATTTAGTTTTAATGTAAATAGACATAAATGAAATGGAGTGTTTCTTTTATTATATTTAATGAACTATGAAAACTACAAATGCTATGATTGATGAGAATCACATCTTATCCTAATTTTCCTAATTTAGTAATTTGTAAAGTTAAAGTTAACAAAAGAACTATAGTTAAAAAAAACCTATAAGATATATCTCGTATTAATAAATATATAACATAAAATAGTATATTTTCACATGGTGAAATAACATTATTAGTTTAGGGGAACTTCTTGTTTGACCAGACTTAAGTCTTGTTTTACTCAATGCACTAAATACCGTACTGGTACTAGTATCGAATTTATGTCTAGAATAGTATTGTATATATACCGATCAATACCGGTACTGTTTCAAATAAGTTTTTAAAATGAAAATTTTTATTTCAGATAAGTTTCAGATAAGTCCCTGAATTTTATAAAATTTGCAAAATAACCCCCTATATGTTATACTATATGTTTTTAACTTTATTTCAACACTGTCTCAAAAAATCAATAATAATATAAATTTGACATATTAATAACTATCTTTTTATTTTAATTAATTATAAACATCAAACAATAAGAAAATTAAATATTCACATACATCATTCATTAAACTCAAATATAAATTTCAGTTAATGAAATCAAAACATCAAATAATAATAATCTATAATCATAAGCATTACAAAAACATAATCATAAGAATTCACATACATTAATATAAATGTATTCAATTAATTATTTAAACATCATATAGTAAGATCAAAATATAAAATCATCATATCGTCTCATACCGAGGAATACAGCAAAACAAAAGTGAAACCTAAAATAAAAACAGTTATAGTTATTATAATGTATATGTAAAATTCAACATATACAACAATTACAAATAAAGCTAAAAAAGAGAAATACCTGAAGAACTTGGAACTTCATTCAACAGTATAACTACTCAGATTGCACTGACCCAAATTTTCACTTGATACAAAATTTTCATCATTATTTGGAGTTTCGCCATCACCATCACCATCATTGAAACTCAATTCACCAAAAGGCATATAAATAGTCTCCCAATTAAAGTTATCCTCCAAATCAACTTCATTCAACAAACTTGATTCCTCAAAAGCCCCCAATCCACTAAGACATCGATGATCAAGGCAAATAGGATCAATAGAACTACTTTTTCTATTAAGAGTCCTAATAAAAAAATTAATTAAAATCAATAAGAAATGTTGAGAAATTATATTAAACATATTAATGATGAAAACATACCTTTCTCTTAACTTCAAGTTGTAGCGAACAAATAACAAATCATTCAATCTTTGGTATTACAACCTATTCCTTCTCTTGGAGTGAATGAATTCAAATGTACTTCAATTTATTTCACAACCAGTAGCACTCACACATTGGCTAAGAATTTAAATTGAAAACTTATGCAACTTTGGAATATGATCTCTAAATTGATCCCACCAATTAACTACAAAAATTAAAAATAAATTTATAAACCAAAATAAGTCATAATTAAATTTAAACAAGTAATAAAAATTAAGAAATTCATACTTGCATGAAGATGATCTCTTTGCCTTATTGTAATGGACATCCCAAAAGTACCAATACAATCCTTGAAAACCTCCATCTATAAGTTAAGCATGTCTTGTATCGTCTCACTTCTAACTGTGTTAATGATAGTCATCAACATGCCCATTTGAACTTCAAGCTTTTTTGAGAAAATTTTCCTAAAATAGACTCCAAGATTTAAAAAAGCTCCAACAACAAACAATGGGGAGTAGAGTTATGTTTTCTAACTCTTATTTATAACTATAAGATATGGATTGTATAAATAAGGCTTATACTTCAAATTAGCCTTAATTATTTCTTTTGCCTTTTTCATAGCATCAAAAAAATATCCCATTATTACCTTCTCATCACCATCTGCAAGACAAAGTAACCCCACCGAAGGCTCACAAACCCTTAATAAGATCATGCTGCATTAAATGATAAACTAGCATCATACCACAACCTCACTATTGCCATATCCATATTATGAGTTGATTCTTTATATTGTAGTGTGGATTGAAGGTTGGGCTTCAAGAACTATTCTTGGAGTAAAAAAATTAGACACTTGCCTCCATCTCTTCTTCATATTAGATGAGATTCAAATAATTAGTTCATGTTGGGTAGGAGCATCAACTTTAGCATCATCAATATCGTCTTTCCCACTATAAGAAAAACTTCCACTTCCAATCTCATCATTCAATCTTTGTATTCTATTTCTTTCAGCCTGATGCTTTTCAAGCATTGTCTTCGTTTATCAGTTTATAGGATAGCTAACTTGTTTACAAGTTCTACATCACCTTTAATCCTAGCTAGGTGTCTTTTCAACCTTGTGATTCCCCC